>SSNS01000043.1:2321177-2514439 GCA_006937985.1 Aphyosemion australe
CTTGTACAGGATGCCCCACCTCTTTTCAGTACGCCTTCCCACTTTTTACGAGCATGGGGCCGAAACAGTCAACACCTGTTGAATAGAAGGCAGGTCGAAAAAGCCGTAAACTGGAGGGGGGTAAATCGGCCATCTTTGGGACCTCAGGGCTGCCTCTCCATTTCCTGCAGTCCAAACAGTTATGCTGGTGCTTCTTGATGGCTTCTCTTCCTCTCAACAGCCAGTACTTTCTACGCAGCTCCGCGAAAACTCGTTCTGTTCCAGGGTGATTCAGCTGATTATCATAATATTGAATCAGGAGCTTGGAGACTGGGTTAGATGACGAAAGGAGAATAGGATGCAGCACTTCTGAGCTTAAGATGTCACATCGGCGCAGCCTACCTCCAACCCGGATTAGGCCTGTAGTATGGTCATACTCAGGAGCGAGGGTGAGCACTCTGCTGGTAGAGGGAAGAGTCTTGCCAGATTTTAGTAGTGTCACCTCTTCTGGAAAGCTCTCCATCTGTGCATGTCTGAGAAGTGTTAACTCAGCCTTATGAAAATCATCAGCAGTGGGGGACTTGTCACTGGCCGCCCCATGGACCAATCGTGCAGTAGCTTCAAGTAGCTCTTGAAAGGTATTAAACTGCTGGATGTCAGGCAGAGATAGATCTGGGGATCTGGCTGTCATGCCACAAAACACTGTGCTCTTGAACTCTTCTGTTTCTTCCTTAAGTTGATCAGGTGGTGCAACAGGCCATTGGTCTGATGACTGCATAAGAAAGGAGGGTCCATGACTCCAGCGACTCTTTCCAGTGAGTTGGGATAGTGATTTCCCTCTTGTGATATCATCTGCGGGGTTAGTGGCTGAATCAACGTAGTGCCAGGCTCTGATATCTGATAACTCCTGTATCTCAGCTACCCTTGTGCCTACAAACACTTTATATCTGCAGGAATCAGATTGGAGCCAGTTGAGGACCGTGGTGGAATCAGTCCAGTACACCACATCTTGTATTGGGATGGTTAGTTCTTTCAGCAGTACTGATGCCAGTTGTGCTCCGGTTAATGCACCACACAATTCAAGTCGAGGTATCGACAGTTGCTTCTTTGGTGCAACTCTGGATCTAGCCGCTATGAATGCCACTTGGACCTGTCCATCACTGTCGACACTGCGCAGATATGCCACAGATCCATAAGCACGTTCAGAGGCATCACAGAACACATGTATGGTCTGACTGGTTGTGCTACAGTCTGTGCTACGATCGATGTAGCATCTGGGTAACGTGATCTGAGACAGCTGAGGAAGCTCTTCAACCCATGACTTCCAAGCTTGAAGTAGATCTTCAGGAAGATTGGGATCATCCCAACCTCTCTTCTTGTCCCAAAGATGCTGCACAATGATCTTAGCTCTGGTTGTGTATGGAATGATATATCCCAGAGGATCGTACTGTTGGGCGAGAAGACGGTAGATGTTCCGCATAGTTGGTTCAAGACATTCAGTTTTGTTCTGCTTATAGCATAGTGTGTCCGACTTACACTGCCACACTAGTCCAAGTGTACGCTCTTGAGGGTCAGCAGTGTGAGTGAACCAGAGTGTGCTGTTCTCTGACCTTGATTCCTTGGGCAGGTGTTCAATGACAGCGGGAACATTGCTGGCCCATTCTCTGAGCTCAAATCCACCTTCCAGGTGTAATGCATGAAGTCGACTCACCAGCTGTTTGGCTTGACTCTCTGACTGGAGGCTTTGCAGACAGTTGTCGACATAGAAGCAGCGTTCTACTGACAGGCGGGCATCCTCTTCTGGTGCAGTATGTCCCTGAACATGTGTTTGCAGTGCGAAGGTGGCACAACACGGACTGCACGTTGTGCCAAAGGGGAGCACTTGCCACTCATAGATGGTAGGTTCCTGGTCTACTCTGACATCTCTCCAGAGAAAACGAAGGAAGGGTTTATCCTCATCCAGCAGGCGGACCTGATGGAACATTCCCTTCACATCACTGCAGATAGCTACTGTGTGTTCTCTGAACCTGATGAGGACTCCCAAAAGACTGGCTCCTAAGTTGGGACCAGGAAGAAGTTGGTCATTGAGGCTCTGCCCATTGAAATTGAATGAGGAATTAAAGACGATTCGGTACTTCCCATTGTGTTGAACGAGGTGGTGTGGAATAAACCATGAATCATTAGCCTGGGATGGGGATATGGCCTTGACATAACCAGCATCAATGAGCTTGTGGATTTCTTTGGAGTAGATGGCGGCTTTCTCTGGGTCTCCAACCAACCGCTTTTCAGTCCCACGAAGCTGAGGCAGGACTGCGTCTTTAGCTGCATGAAGACGTGGGAGGTTCCTTTTCCAGAGCAGTGGAGTTGCATATCGGTTTGTTCCATCTACCATTACTCTGGTAGTCTTCTCCTCTAGTATGCAGACTGCCTCGAGATCTTGTTTGGACCTGGTGATCAACCGCTCACTTTTGTATGGCAGCGTATCTACCTGCCACAGCTTCTCCACATGACTTAGAAGCTCAGCTTCTGGAGGGTTACATTTGGTGAAGAGGCACTGTTGTGGTGACAGTTGGTGGCACAAGATACTTGTGGGACCTTGTAAGGTCCAACCTAATATGGTGTGAACTGCTGCAGGTCCTCCTGGTGGACCGAGACGTACTGGTTCCACTGGCGTAACTAGATGTGGGTAATCTGACCCAATCAGGAGTAATGGCTGAGCGCCGTTAACAGTTGGTAGTGGAATGTCCTTAAGATGACTGTACTTCTTTTGCAGAGCTTCAACGGGGTAAGAATGGTATGATAGGTTGAGCTCTTTAGCAGTGAAAGCTTTGTTGATCTGGTACGACTTTCCGGGTTGTGAGGCAGGCGCAACTGAGAAAGAAACTGTGGCACCATGGATGGTGCAGACTTCTTGATGGACTGTACGAAGGGCAAGATCTTCAGATTCCCCTTGAAGGCCCAGGCTAACAGCAGCATCATGTAGGAGTATTGTGCGCTCTGATCCATCGTCCAAGATAGCGTAGGTCTCCAGTACCTTTGGACCACTCTGGAGGACAACCCGACTCAACTTGAGTAGCACTTGGTTGCTTCTTGCTGGTCGATCAATATACAGAGTCTTTGACACAGAACTCACTAAGCATGAGCTTGGCTCTGGTGCTTGGGGAATACCAGCTGATGTGGGATTTTGACTGGCATTTACCTCATGCAGAACATCCAGATGCTTCCTCTCACATTGTTTGCACTTAGCTTTGAGGTTGCATTTTGTGGCCTGGTGTTCACGACCACAACGCCAGCATCGGCTGTTTGTTTTGATCCACTCTGTTCTTTGCTCCACCGACAGTATCTTGAAGTTGTTGCACTGGTTCAGATAATGCTGCTCGGTGTTGCAGAAAGGACAGTATTTCTTTGGCTTGTCTGAGGTGATCTCTCTCACAGCTGGAGCCTTCTCTGATTTCACCTTTGACTGAGTTGACTCACTGCCAAGTAAAATAGTTGTAGATCTTTGTGACTTGTAGTCCGGACATCGACTTTTGGGTAGAGCTGGTCTCTCTCTGGCCGAGGTGCTGCTCTGCTGATTACCACTGATCTGAATACGCACCTCGTACTCAAGCCAGTCAGCTAAATCAAGCAGGGTCGGTACTGGAGTATCAATGGGATTCACAAATCTATGAAAATTCGCCCTTAGGTCATGTGGCAACTTAGCTAAGAGACGAGAGACATGTGATCCACATCTCAGTTCTGTCCATCCTCGGTTCCCAAGTTGTTGCAGCATTCCCACTAAGGCGTGAACCTGTAGGGCAAATGATTTAAACCCTTTAACATCCCCTGGTCTGATATTAGGTCCGTCCATCAGATCTGAAATCCTCTTCAGCGCCAGCTGCTGCGGTTGGCCATACATCTCTGTGAGAGCCCTCATAGTGTCCGTGAATGGAGTTGGGCTGTTACTGTAAGAGTCGGCTATAAGTAGCGCCTCTTCACATTTGAGATGATCTGTGAGTATTTGAAACTTAAAGCGCTCTGGAGCAATATATGGGAGTAAGTTATCCAAGGCCAGTTTCAATCTGGAAAACTCATGTGGGTCCTCAGTCTTAAAGTCAGGGATAGTAGGCTTGGGACCATGATAGGAATCAAGAACTGAGGTTTCGGAGTAGGAAACATTGCGCCATGAGGGATATTGCTGATCAGGTGGGTATCTGTCTCCCCTATGTCTTCCTTGTTCATATCTATATCGTGATGGATGGGGACCATCAGGATATCCTTCGTGATCAGGGGAGTATGCCCTATTGTGCCTATAGTAGTGGCTGTCACGAGAAGCTCTTTGACTACTTGTATAGTAGGGCTTTGTGGGTTTGCATTCCTCACCATAGTCTGGATTAGTTGACTCAAGTGGAGGGATCCTGTGAAGGCGGTGATATCTGTCATCACAGTGATAGGGCTTGTTATAGCGATCGTAATCATCCTCATATTTGGGTTGATACTTGGCATCTGGATTGGATGCAGCTGTAGAACCTAGCCGTCTGCTAGCACTCGACTTCTCATGGGTCATACTGTTTGGCCTACAGTCGTCATAGCGTACCAACTCTGGTTCAAGACAATCTTGAGGCTTGGTTTGAGAGCAGGGAGATGAGCTTCGAGATGTTGCAGGAGAGATCTCATCTTTAGGAATTAATCCAGCTTGCTGCATATGGCGTTCAAGATCCTCAACAGAGTCACAGTGGCGGTGGCCTTGCAGAGGCGGAGGACTATCACCGTACACCGGTGGGGCACCTAATGGCTGACGTGGGCTTGGATGACCACTACGTTGCGTCAGATCACTAGTAGGTGCTGGTGTGGTAGATGTATCCTCATCCCTGTGCTTGGACAGTGACTGAGGCTGTGAGGCCTGCCCAGGAGATTGCTGGATCATATGAGTGAGACGTTGCACCTCTCTGCGTAGTTGGTCACTGTCCTCCTTCATGGAGCGTAGATACCTGATAACTTCAGAAGAAGATGCTTGCTCGTCCTCAGGAATGTGATGCCTTGGGGTGTAGCTGACCTCATAGTCCAGAAGATACGGCGGTAGGTGCCTCGATCTTTGTGGACGGCCTACATCTCTGGCATCTCTCTCATGTGACCTGGACATATTGACTGTAGTGGTTGCCTAAATCCGGCTCGAAGGACCATAAATTGTAATGGGGACTGTAGCTGGTTAGTAGGTGGAATAGCAATCACTTCAGGGTGTCGGGTCAGGACAGGGTTTTATTTGTTCAGGTGAGTTCACATGAAATGAGAGAATGTCCAGGTCCAGAATTTATCTTCGAACTTAGCTTTATTAGGCATAGACAACCTCCATACAGGTATCAACTGAAGGCACCAACAATCCAGCATATAGGGAACCAATGATGGCACTATTATTCCTCCATACAGTGACCAACTCGAAGAGGTGTTTGTGAATAGTTAGGGGGGTGCATGTGTGTGTGGGTGTGTGGTTTCCTGCAAATAAACAATACCCTTATTAGGTTAGAATTCCACTAGAGACCCACAAGGGAATATACATGTGACTGTCAACAAGAAGGGTAAGAACTAGCTTATAATAGGCCACAAAGAAGTAAACTGAAATGCATATGAATAATATCTGCAGCTGCTGAGAATTGTCTCAAGCTAAAATATACAGCACGCAACTAGTGAACAAGGCATTTCACATGGAACTAAAAGTTACAAACATTAACCTTATCAGTCAAAGCAAAACAAAGCTGTAACAAGTAGCATTTAGCGGCTAGCAGTTAGCTTCTCAAACTGTACAGAAAACCGTCACAAATGGCCACAATAGTCTATCAAACCAAGTGTATTTACAGCTATAAGTCATATAAGAACCAGAATGAGGCATTGGTATTGTTACTCACTTCCAATGGACGCACACAGATAACATGTTTAGGTAAACAATCTCCGTGTCATTCTCCATGTAGTGCCGATCGCTCTCTGACTCAAGTTGAGCTTGATACATGCATTGGTGAAGTCCAAGAGCCATCTAGTGGCAGAAACTAAAACTACAAGCAAAACATATTGAGGACATACTAACTTGAGGGCTGTAAACAAGTAAATTAGCAGTCTTTTGTACACTAGTGCATATTGGATTTTGCAGGTTTTGCTGCAAAACACTCAACCCTAACAAGGCCCACAAATGTTTTCGGAACTAAAAATGTAAAAGTACAGTATATATATAAAAAAAGCTGATAATGAAACATGTTACAGTGATTTTAATCATCGATCCAATTATTACATTCCACTTTTAATTACATTTATGTTAGGATCATAAAACAGCTTTTATTTTTTAGCAGCTACAACTCTTGTACTCTAGCTCTGACTAGCGGCCCCACAATACACCACCCTGCTCTCCACTCGTGATCGCTCAGCTTCAAACACGAGCAAATGGCTGGCCAGCATCTCCTCTGGACCAGATCGAATCAGGCACGGATCGTTGTTCTACACAAATGAGAAAGAAAAGAAAACCCTCAAACACACACAACTGCCTTCAAACTGCTCCATCTCAAATTAGAGCCTTTTTAAGCTGCAACAAACAAATAAGTGCAAAAGAAAATGTGTTAATTTTCCATGAACTTACTGCCACAGCAGAAATGAAGGCATCTATGAGGTGGTAGTCTCCCGCACCTTGACCAGTCAAACCAAAGTCTCCGGGGGCGTCACTGCTTGCTGTGTGCTTTGTGGATCTTTGGGTCAGAAAGTCAAACACATGAATCTCTTGGCCATCACAGGACAACTCCCCCTGTGAAGACAAAGTTCATGAGTATAAAAATATCTAAACTGGCTAATTTTATTTTATTCATGTATAAAAAAACCGAGTCATACTTTGCTGCCATAGATGGTAGTTTTTCGTTTTAGGAGCCCCTCAGTGAAAGCCACCATGGTGAAGGCTGCTGTCAACCCTCCTTCAAACTCCATGTTGACAACCTGAAGAATAAAAAACACAAATCAGATCAGCAAACCAAGACAAAAGACATGATGGACCTCTGACTGGGAAAGTTTCTATTAAGTGTTAGGGGAAAAAAACTAGAATTCAGTCTTAGTGCTGCTATTATTATTATTTCTGTGGGATGAATGAATACCTCCCTCAGCCTCAGCTGAAACGAAATATAAAAAATGTTGCACGACACAGAGCAGACCTGAGAACTATGCATTGTTATTTGGTGGTTTAGAGTTTTCTAACCTGGTTACTGCAGACGTCGTTGTCACACTCATAAACACAACGCCCATACGGTCCAGTCCTCAGGGCCTCAGTTACTGATTCAATGTCAGGATTTGGGCATATGATAGACACCGGCCAGCCAGTGTAACCCTAGCACACAAACACATGTACACTATGTTTAACTATAAGAAGAGATGAGTTTCATTAGCTAGAAATAGTGAAAATACCTGTTTCACTTTGTCCAGGTAGATTTTGCATGCCGAGTATGGGCAGTGGGTTTCTACCGAACAATCCAAGCAGCGAACCCCAGCTCCTGTTGGCTGAAAACAAACTCTTCAGCTCTCTCTTGCCTCAATATGTTTTACAGAACTAAGACTATGGCACAAAAAATAAAATCAAAACAGTTAAAGGAAAAACCCCTCAGCTGAACCTAAATCCTGAGAACAAGTGTAATACATAAGCTGTTTATTATTAATTTAGTGTGTTCAGATTCAGAACAAACATAAAAGATTCTTCAGCATCACAAAAACACTTGAATAAACTGAACAGCTGAGTTAGTCCCAGAGCAGACTCCTTACCTTCTTTTCCTTTAGAAAGTGGCTGACGGATCCAAATGATGACACCTTTACACACCTGCCGAGTACAGGAGTTAATGGTTTATTGGCAGGGAATAAAGAATATATTTTTGTAGCATAAAAGTGGTGTACGCTCTGCTAGTGTTGTCTGGCTTCCAGCATCAAAACAGTTTAAACACATAACAAATGCAGCATTTTACTTATGAGCAATACGGCTGGATGATCATCGACATGTCAGATGTTCACCTGCGTGCTCCAGCCCAGTGATGAATTAGGTCGATGTCATGGCACGATTTTGCTAGTAGAGCGAAAGAGCTCTCTGCTTCATTCCTCCAATTGCCTCGAACGTATGAATGAGCAAAGTGATCAAACCCAATCTGGAATAAATACTATTTTTAAACAGTGACAAGAGCTCCAACTTCCATCTAAATTACAATTCATGCAACACCATCTTATAAAGTTTATAATCCTCCATAAGTTCCTCTTTACATTTTTAGTTAGGAAGAAATATGAAAATGTTCCCGCTGGACCTGAACTCTGGATGCATCAGTAAAATTTATTTTCAATGCTGCTTCATGTAAACAACCAAGAATGATGGTGGTAAAAAAGTGTATAAATAAGCATTGCATAAACTGCAATTAAATATTGGAGACTGAACCTACAGCAATGCAATTCTTGGACTAGCCATTAGCTTATCAATCCTTAAGTATATAAACCATTTATATAAAAAGAGGATGTTCAGGACACCATCTAGTTATTACTTTTATAGAAAAATTCTAAAAAATACCCTAAATAAATAAAAAATCTTGTGATTAAGTGTGAGTCTATTCTTACTGGCTCAAGGTGCTGTATATGGATCACATCACCAACCACTCCAGCATCAATCAGCTCCTACACAAACAACTAATGTTATTTGCATTTTAAATTTCAAAGCCATAAGAATCAAAGTTGTTTTGAATATTCATGCTTTTTTACCTTTATCTTGTAAATAAGTGGATCATACCGGAGTACATGACCCACAGACAGCATCACACCATTCTGAGTGCAAGCCTCCACTATCAATGTGCAGTCCTCAGCTGTGGTCTAACGTCATGCAGGTACATTTTTATTCAGAGGTGACTTAAATCATATTGCATCATAATGAATAGCACAAATTTAAAGATTAATAAAAACAATTTAAGTAAAAAATTGGATTAGAAGCAGTCATATTTTAAATATAATGCACAAACACTCACTGCCATTGGTTTCTCCAGCAGAATGTGGTAGCCCTTTTTTGCAAAGGCCACAGCAGGATCCTGGAGGAACAGAAACTAAAATCTTCAGCCCCACAAAAAATCCAAATATTTTGAATTTTAAAAATGAAGACTACACTCACATTCTCTGAGTCAAGCACATACAGAAATATAATAAATGTATATACCTTATGAAGGCGATCTGGTGTGCAAATTAACACAGCATCTGCAAACTTTTCCCTTTCAGCTATACTTTGCCAGTCTGTTTTGAAAAAAAAACCTATTTCACAGCAGAATGTAAAAACATTTATATGTAGTTTTAAAGGCTTGCCTTTAAAAATGTTTTCATCATCAATGTTGTGCTGCTGTTGCAGTTTGGTGCAGGCAAACTTTCTTGGATCAGCGACAGCAACAACCTAGAAGTGTTAGAGATGGACCAGTTAAGAGGAGGAGGAGAGCTCTGGTACATGTTACAACAAAGGCTTTCAGTAGAATAATTCTGACATTTTTCTCACCTTCATACGTTTAGGATGAATGGATGCAAAATGGGAGTAATTTTCCCCTCGACATCCAGCTCCCACCACAATCACACGGACAGGTGAAGTCATTCTCCCTGCCTGCAGACTTTGGACAAAACATGGGGGTGAACCAAGATGGCGGAGTGTGTAGACACTCTCTACCGAGTTCTGCACAGAAAGTTCATGAAACACGGTAAAACCTCAACTTTATGCTACTGACTATAAGAACATCCAAGAGAAGAAAAAATACAACAATCTCAGAGGGATAAGGAGCAGAAGGCTGAACCCAAAAGGAGCGAAAAGAGGGCTAGAAGCCCTCAAACCCAAGCTAGCGTCTGAGGATGCTAACGAGGGTAATGCTACTCCAGGAAACGCGCTACTTGACAACTGCCATAACTATGCAGCCACTCCGATGTCACTTAAATTAAGAGGAAAATGATGACTTTCCACCTGTTACACCTCTCAA
Organism: Aphyosemion australe; assembly: GCA_006937985.1. Lineage (NCBI taxonomy): Eukaryota > Metazoa > Chordata > Actinopteri > Cyprinodontiformes > Nothobranchiidae > Aphyosemion > Aphyosemion australe. The sequence continues at coordinate 2,331,131 of SSNS01000043.1, forward strand.
ATCTCCTGCATCAATCAACAAAGGTGATGTACGAACGTGGTACCCATGACCCATCTATTACAAATGAGATCATTGATTGATTATTTTATTTCAAGCCACTTGCCAGTTGTGCACAACAATTGTAATAAGTCAATGTATATACATATATACACACACACATACATACATATACTCACACACATATAAACACAAATTCCATACAAATGTAAGATAGCTTGAAATGGAGTGGGATGAAGAAAACTTATTTATTCCCACCCCCCATTGCATTCATCATATCCAGGCTTTCAGTGTTAATTAACACAAGATCTGACAATCTTGAAGGCATGGTGAGAGAGAATTCAAGCATGGTGAAAGAAAGTGCACTCAAGAACGAGGGTCTCAAAAAACTGTTGACTTCATGTGTGCAGAAATGAAAGTAAAGAGGAAAGTAAGTGACCTTGAAAAAAAAGTTAGAAGAGAGGAAGATCGGTTGGACAACTACCAGCTGAAAATTTCTGAGTTGGAAAAATATTTAAGACGATGGAACCTTAAACTACACGGAGTTATGGAGATAGAGAAAGCAGACACACGCAGAAAGGTGATAGAAATATGCCAGTCTGTTTTGCCTGAACCAAAACAAAATCTACCTGATGTCATCGATACTGTTCACCGGCTGGGACCTAAGAAACAGGGCAGCACTACACCCAGAGCCATCCTCATTCAGCTCATCTCACGTGTCTCTAGAGATGCTGTTTGGAGAGCGGCTAAAACGTCGCTCTACCTGCGAGACAACCGAGACAACCATATGAGATTTGCTGAGGATTTATCTAAACAACTAAACAAATCTCAGACTTTTGTGCTAAATTTTATTCTAAATTATATAGCTCAAGATACAATGAGGGCAATTCATTATCATTTCTTAACAATATTCAAAACTTAAAAACTTTTGATGTTGAAGAGAGGAGTTTTTGTGACAGCCCTCTCACACTGGAGGAAACAATTACTTCCATTTCTGCACTTAAAGCCAACAAATCTCCTGGCACAGACGGTTTATCTGCAGAATTTTATCTGGCTATTTGGCTCCATTTTTATTGCAGCTTTTCCTAGAAAGTATCCACGTTATTTTTGAGTAGCCTCATGGAGAAACGCTGATGCAAGCAACATCCGGTGAGGTACCGGAAGTAGCACATACTCATTGGTTTGCATTGTGAGGTTTCGTGGCTAGTAGCAGTTTATTTGAACATTTGAAGAGGATTAAAAAAAATATTTACCCACGAAAAATGTAGTCACGCGCCTCGGGAAGATGTTGGGCTGTTGGCGCTTGTACTAACAACCAGAGAAAATTAAATTTGTAGCTACAAGAGCGATATTTAGAACATGCACCTCCAGAGTGAGAGAGCGTGCAGCTGTAGCGTCGGTACGGTTCTCACCGCCTCTCCAGAGATGAGGAACCCAGAAGGATGTGGCTGAAAAATCTTAACTTGAAACCACCACAAACTTTATTTGTGCGTTCCTTTCATTTTATTGTGAAAACCCCCAGAGAGGAACACCCACATCCTACTTTGTAGTTGGATATGACAAACCTCCGAAGAAGAGACGCCGAGTAGTAAAGAGATCTGACAGCAGTCTCACAACAACAGGAATTATTTCATGTGTACAATTTTCTGAATAGTTATAATTTAACATGCGTTTAGACTGCTGTTATTAACCTAAAAGTGCCATCCTGCTGTTTGTATTTCACCTGGTGTAGAAACTAAAACCCAGGCTTGGTGATGAGGGATTTAAGGCTCTGACTCGGCTCTACGTCTGCTTTTAAATAAATAAGATTGTGTCCCAACTCTTTCAACAAAACACCGACAACCTTATTACGATGTAGGTACTGATAAGCCTCAGAGCTTTTAAGATTGTTTATTGCCTCGCTGTCAGACGCAACTGAGTTCAGAAAGTAGCTAAAATGCTACTGTACGTTGGCTTTGGCCAGACTTTAAGATCATCCCCCCACCTCTCTGCTTCAGTAGGCAGACAGAGTGTAACAGTGTCCCGTTTGAGCTGTGACAGCTGGTGTTCATGCATGTTTTCAGTCTCTAAAAGCCCATAAAAAGAGGATTAGCATGAAGCAATCACATCGTCTCAATGTAAACAAATGAGGACCGGAAGTTGCTTGCATCTTTCGCGCAAAGCATCATGAGCCGTGAGAATAACGTGGATAGAGAACTTACTCAAGGTCTAATAACGCTTATTCCAAAACCAAATAAAGACCTATTACTGACTGATAACTGGAGACCAATATGTTTACTAAACAATGATTATAAAATTATAGCCTAATACAAACTTGCTAATACAATCAAAAAGGTTTTGGACACAATTATTGATGAGACACAATCAGGCTTTATGAGAAATAGACACATCTCTAACAATATTAGACTAGTTTTAGATCTACTTGACTACTCCGAATTAGTATCTGATGACAGTTTCATTCTCTTCCTGGAGTTTTATAAGGCCTTTGACACAATTGAACACCAATTTATTTTTCGTTCTTTAAAGTTATTTGGCTTTGGAGAATTCTTTTGTGATGCTATTAAAACTTTATATTCAAATGGGAATAGCTCAATTAAAATGAGAAATGGCTCCACACCTAGGTTTGACCTGCAACGTGGTATTCGCCAAGGATGCCCCTTCTCACCATATTTATTTTTACTTTGTACCCAAATCCTTACATTTCAAATAGTTCTGTACAGGGAATTACTATAGCTGATAAAGAGCTCATCATTAGCCAGCTGGCTGATGACACTACATTATTTTTAAGAAATGCAAGACAGATCCCTCTCATTTTAGATGTAATTAATGACTCCTCACAGTCCTCTGGATTATACTTAAATTTAAAGAAATGTGAAAAACAAAGATTGTACAGCAGATGTTATCAGCAATATCCCTGTTAAACAAGAGGTCAACTACTTGGGCATTTTAATTAACAGAGACCAGAAATTAAGATGCTCTTATAACTTTGCTCCAATTATACAGAAAACAAAACTCAAATCAATGGCTTCAGAGGGACTTGTTATTGAAAGGTAGAGTGCTGATCACCAAAGCTGAAGGAATATCCAGATTAATTTATGCAGCTATTTGTTTGCATGTAGATAATAAGATCTGTAAAGATATTGATCGTATACTTTTGAAATTTTTATGGAAAAACCGAACACACAATATTAGAAAATCTGTTGTGATGAATAACTATGAATCTAGTGTACTTCATTTTCTGGATTTTTCTACCCTAAATAATACATTCAAAATCAATTGGGCCAGGCACTTTTTGAAGAACCCTACTTATTTGGAACATTATACCATTTCATGTTTTCTCCCATGTTGGTGGCTTTAACTTTATCCTAAACTGTAATTATAATGTTGAGAACCTTGCCATAAAACTCTCATCCTTCCATAAGCAAGTCCTCTTAACATGGACTCTTGTCTATAAACACAACTTCTCACCACACAGATACCTTATATGGAATAATGGAGATCTTTTATTTAACAACAAATCACTTTTCCTAGATACTTGGGTGCAGAATGGGATCTTACTGGTGGTACAACTACTTAAGAATGGACAGCTGCTCAGTTACAATGAATTCCTCTCAAAATATAGCTTTCCTGTTAGTCCTCAGGATTTTTCACTGGTGCTGAATGCTACACCCATAGGAACCTTAATGCTGTTGTGATAATTCACCACCTCAACTTGCACTAGCAGGTCCAGCTGAAACAGCAGTGGGGAAAATTTGTTTTTTTTTACAAGTTTTTCTTTGTAATAAACTTGTTAATTATCCTGGCTAAATTCTATATCCATAAATGTAAATTTGCCAATAAGATGCCATATTTTCCTTATTTTCTTAAAGATGTAGAATTCTATTTAAATCTAATTTCACACTCCTAACAAAAAGGCTCTCAAAACGATTGATGTTTGTGGATCTTTCCATATATTTGTGTAAACCCCCTGGCTAAATGTTCACATAAATGTATTCACCTGTATTGTATACTTCACTTGTTCAGCTGATGTATACTTGCACTCTGTTAAATAAAGTTGTAAAAAAAACAACACTTTGGACAAAACATGTAAACACACACACACACACGCGCACACACAAACACACGCGCGCGCACACACACACACACACACACACACACACACACACACACACACACACACACACACACACACACACACACACAAAAAGGGGTTGACCGAAAAGACTTCCAAGAAAAGTTCCAGGCAAAGTCCACTTTGTAAATAAATTGATGAAACGTGTGTTTCTACTGAAATAAAACATTTCTTCATCGTCCTCCGCCATTGAATTTCACCAGAGTTGTGCGCCGGTGAAACGAAAAGCGGATCGGTTACTAATAAAAAATAATAATAATAATAACAAACAAAAAAGTTGTAGACGGAAAAAACTATTCCTGACAAGTGTGCGTGTGTTTGCGGTAAATTAAACTTCTCCGTTTCCGAACAACAAATAAACTTCTACCTGCTTTGTTCCACAAAACTGTCAGAACAGCTGCTTCTCCCCCGTGTTGGTTCAATGTTGTGATAACAGAGGAAACACTTCTTCTTCGTCACTTCTGTGGCAGCCATCGACATCAAAGACTGTACAGTTTCTTCTTCGTTGAATTAAATCTAGACTCCTCCTACAGGTATCCTTGTGCCGCATTCACTGCTCCTCGAAAATTACCCCTCCTTACTATTTAGGTCCGGATTTGTTGCCCAAAACAAACAAACAAAAAATAAATAAATAAAATATTTTATTCGTACTATCTCAGCTTACTGTAAACCAAACCGGTGTGTGTGTGTGTGGTGTGTGTGTGTGTGTGTGTGTGTGTGTGTGTGTGTGTGTGTGTGTGTGTGTGTGTGTGTGTGTGTGTGTGTGTGTGTGTGTGTGTACCTGCATACTTAGGAGTGGGACGTGAGGTCCTCTAGTGGTGACAAGCTGGATTTTCTGTAAAACCATTTAGAAAAGGACATTTTTTCCCCTTGTGTCGATGAAGCTGGAAAAATAGAATCCTATTTGTTGCTTTTGCCCTCTTAGGATTATTAATATTAATATTAAGTAGAAGGAGGAGGAGGAGACTGTTTGGCATCTTGCCCAGGGTGTTCCCTGCCTCTCTCCCTGATATGGACAAGTTGTGACCCTAGTGAGTATGGGGGCTAATTAATGTCTATAATAAATATTTTTGATATCGCTGGTATATTTAGCATAAACAGTTGCAATAATACAGTATTTCTTTCATCTTTCAAAAACAGACTATTTTTAGGCAAAGAGCTTGCCATTGTGACAGCTGTGGCCTCCATGGGAGACCACGGAGCTTGGAGGTATTACTTTGGCCAACGCCTGCAGAGCAGCAAAAGGCAGTTTGTTTGCTTCATTAACAGTCTCTGAATTAGCTGCCTCATATTGACTCTGAAAGGTCAATAGATGTAGTGTGGTATCTGGATCTGCTGTTTCTTTGACTGGCTAATTACATTAAAAGCCCTGGAAAAAAACTGGGCATGAGTTCATTCTCTTTGATGTTCTCAGCCTGCAGCCTCGAGGTCTACGTACATGAAGCTGATAAACTCCCACGTAAGTGAGCCCTGCTGAGGTCAGACACAGTGCCATGTGCATTTTGATGAGGTTTTTTCTTTTGAAACATATGCATACTTCTTTTAAAAAGGGATTCATTAAAGTCTTCTTCTGCAACACACAGCTGGTGTTTAACTTCTACAACCTTTTGATTGTTCTTCATGTAACCAGCCTGAACAATTCGACTGGCTGATATCTAGGGTCGCACTGATGAAACTGGAAATGTTGTGTTATTGAATTTGTTGCAGGAGGAAACACTGGTGGGCTTATATTTCACCAAATTAGTGTTGAGCCTACCGCTGCAGAGACACGGTAAGTATTTCATTAATGCAGGCGCTGCTGCTCCGTCGCCGAGTTGATTTACCACCTCAAAGGAAAGCGTTGGTCCCTGTGGATGGCTTTGTCGGCTGAGGTTGCATAATGGTGTGAATAAAGTGTTCAATACTGAAACCACAGAGGTGTCTGAGTCTTACTGGTTGCTTTTATGAAAGGCGTTTAAGTGGCGAGAGAGTAGCGGGCAAGGGGAGTGCCTCTGTCATTTAAAATTGGTAAATGAAAGCATCGATCACAGGAAATATATTAAACCTCCAAATCTTCTTGTACAAACCTGTTGTGCCTTCGTTCAACAGGAGAGTAACCAGTTCCCACTCATCATTTCAGAGTTTTTTCTTCTCTTTTTTCCTTGACATGAGATTGCGTAACTTTGTTCACTCGTGGCATCTGAACAGGTTGTGTTTTCATTAAATTTGAGTTGTTTTAGTCAATAACTGCATCTGTGGTATTTTGTAGCATACAAAACATATCGTCTGAACCAAAGTTTGGGATTTATTTCTTTATTTTGTTTTTAATTGATTCAGCATTCATGAATAAAATGTTGCTTGTAGACAGATGGAATTTAGCAAAATAATAAATATTTGTTCGTTTTATCTTCTTAATTATTGTCTTTTCTTTGTTTTCTTTATTTATCTCTAACTTTTGGACTGAAAAAAAAAAAACAAATACGCAAAAAACCAAGAAGATATTTTAAAATGATAAAAGGAGCTAGCTGTAAACTGCTGATGCTGCTGCCAAAGCAAACACAACAGATGCTGCAGCAGAGTGTGACTGTGGTGGTGGTGGGGGGGGGGGGGGGGGGGGGGGTCGCTGACTAAAAGGAATCAGCAGGAACTCCAAAAACCTGGAATTCTGTTGGAGGGATAACTGTATAGGGACACGGATCAGATCCTGCAGACACCTCCTCCCTCCACTCACATATTTATAACTCAGTTATTGTAAATGCCAAGAATTATTCATGAAGGGTTTTATAAAGTCTGTGTCATTCAGTAATTTTTTTTTTTCTGCTTCTGGAGAGAAAAAAAAATCTAACAGGGTCATAACGTATCTTCATTTCCCAGATAGGAAACCTGGAAATAGGTGAAAGATGTCAGCTTCTGTGCACTTACACATATTTTGAGATTTTTCAGAACAATCAATAGTGTCGTGCACCCTTACGCCAGGAAAAGTTCAAGTGAATTTAAGAGATTTATGAAACATTTCTGTCATATTTTCAGCAATATTAATGTTTTACTTTTGGGAGGATAAAAATAGAAGGAATGAACCCAAAAGGAAAAGCTTGTCCTTACTCCGAAACACTGGTTTTGATGCATGTCGGGTTTCATTCTTCTGCTATGAAAAAAGGATTTGAATTCATTAGCAGCTAATTTAACAGTAATGTTGGCTTCAGGTTTGCTTGTATTCACCTTTCATCCTGATCTCTGATAAAATAGTGGAACATTTCTATGATTGGCTGCAATATAAACTTGAAGCCATGCAACTTTTTCATATTTTTAAATCATTTTCTTGAGCCAGTATGTGCTAAAACAACCCTTTACAAGGTTAATGAAATGTCACTCAGATCCCCACCGCCCTCTGTGGTCAGAATATCGCACTTGCAACTTCAGAGTGGCGGTCTGGTCCCTGTTGGACTTAGTAAATAGAGCTGACATGCCTGGTGCTGCAGTCTGCTTCCAGCATGTTTCCTGCATGTTTTAGATCATGAACACAGCTGATGTGTTTGATTTAGTGATGAACCGCTCCTGTAGACACTAATGAAGGCTGAGGAGACATTTCAGCTGTTAGATTAAGGTGTTAAAAAGACGAACGCACAGCAAGGAGATAAGTTTCACTTTTGGTTCTACTAAACGGACACTAGGGGGTGCTAAAAGCAAGCCAAAACTGCATAGTATCCCTTTAAAATGGGATTATTTCCCCAAAATGCACCTGTTTTTTTTTCTTCAGAAGTTTATTTGCAAACGGGTTAAAACAGTGAACAGTTTTCTTCTGATCTTCCATAAAAGTCATATTTGGTCAGATGCTGCTGCACAGAAGAACCAAGCAGCAGCATCTGAGTCACTTTGGGTTAGTTGTCGGTCTCACTGATAACGCTTTAATATCCTCCTTATAACATTTAAACTTTTTCTCAGCATTTCAACATTATTCTGTAAATATTCAGACATTTATTCTTGACATTCCAAATTTAATCTCAACTAGTTTTGTTTAATTTTTACTTTGGCATGTAACTAGTTCAGAATAAATTAGAGAAACGACGTGAACGTATCATTTGGCTGCTCTAAAGAACAACAGAGGGCTTTTATCGGCTCCACGAGGCCGTCGCTGCTATCAGAAGTGCTGTTAGTCCGTTTGAATTTTAATAATCTAGAATCACCGTCTGTGGAACCTCGCTGTATAATCAGCACTCTGAAATAACCTCTCACCGCCACAATTTGCTCTCAGACAACTGGAATGACACAATCAAACATCAGAGGTCACTGTTGTGCTTCAATGGCACTTTTAATAAAACAGACATTTCATCCTCACAACAGCAATGTCTGGACAGAGAGGGCGAGGAGGGGGTGGTGGTGCTGGGTGAGGGTTCCCTCTGCTGATAGGCTGGTTGCTCCTGATAAGTGAAACGGGAAGAGGATGAAAGGAAACTCCTCTCGGAGAGCATGGAAGAGGGTTAACGGGAACGTTTTGGCTGGCATTTACTTTTTATCCTCCGGTGTAAAAGAAAGAATTATAATTTAGCAAAGAGAACTCGGACCGCAACCGCTCGCGCCCTCCCGCCTCTCACATATTTACAGGATAAATTAATACATTCAGTTAATTCACTAAGTAACAAAGCTAATTCATCTGTTTTTTAAGCAGAAATCACATTTTTTTCACATCCAGTTTTCAAACAGACTCAACTTTCTGTTCCTTCCCTATATTTTTATTTACTCACAGTCCAGTAACCAGTTTTCTATTGATAAATAACTCACACAAAATTGTAACCCCAGCCCCCTCACCTCCCCACTTTTGTTAAATCCCACCTATCTGTATTTATACCTATTTACAGAAGCAGCAGTCTGACTCACCCACCCTGCAGTCGCATTCACCCACCCTACAAGACCCCATCCACAAAAGAAAAAACAAAACACACACCTCGTCTCCCTCGACCCTTACACATCCAAAGTCTTACCCTGTTCTAAGAGAGCATGCCAAGTTTAACAATAAACACAGAAAATGTCTCTATACAGAAAAAAAACCACCCATAAAAACATTTCCTCTTCCTCTCACAATAGTGGACTTAAGTGGCAACAATTACACTTTTTCCATTTTGGGGTTTTAACTGAAGTGCAGACAGAGACAGGGTCAAGTCAAAAGGAAGTCCTGTCCGATTGGGTGAAGGGGGGCATGTTATAAACAGAGAAGGGGGGGGGGGCAGTTTTCCAGGTCTCTCAGGCAACATTTGGCCATGGGAACGTTTGGCACAAAGCGGTTGTGTTGTTGAGGTGGAGAAGAAGTTTTAAGGGAAGGAGGAGGGCTAAGTTATTCTTTTTTTTTCAGAGTCAGAGGTGTCGGGGACTGGGGTGACCGTTGTGATAGAGCTTCTGCTTGATGTGGACCATGTTGCCACTGGAGTCCTCCAGCTGTCTGAGCTGAGCTCGGCGGCGGAGGTCTCGAAGGTTGCAGAACTGGGGCAGCCATGACCAGGATGGAGTATCTGCAGGAAGACGACGAGAGTTAACAGAGCAGGTGTGTGTGTGTGGGTGTGTGTGTGTGGGTGTGTGGGTGTGTGTATGAGAGAGAGAGAGAGAGAGAGAGAGAGAGAGAGAGAGAGAGAGAGAGAGAGAGAGAATGTAAACGTTGTTGAGAGCAACAGGTTTTTCTGGGTTTCTGTTAAGGTCCTTTAGGACTGATAAGCTAATGGCTAGTCTGAGCTAATAAAAAAAGTGTTAAAAATTTTTAGGATTTCATGCAAACTTAATTTTATAAAAATATTTACGTTAACGTTCAGTTTGTGTTACGTTATTATTTCAGCAGAAATAGTAAAACTTGAGACCTGGATGCCCAGGAAGTGCTTCCTTTTCTTTGCCCTGTATAGCATGTTAAGCTAATTTCTAGATATAAATAAACTAGCAGGTTATGCTCACGTGGACCATGCCGTGCAGATTTATTAAAGTTCTGACGGTAAACATGGCTGGAATCTCGCAGTATTCACTCATATCAGCGAGTAGAGAAAAAATCATGGTAGTTTCTGAAGTATTTTGCATGCTGCAGGCTCCGTACCTGTTACCTGGTTATGCAGGGGGATTTGGCCTGTTTCCAAACACAAACAGGAAAAACAAAACCTGGTGCAGCAGCCATGGCAAAAAAATTTGCTGAAACTCAAAAAGAAATAACCGCAAAGCTAAATTCAACGTTTAGGGCAGAAGTCAACAATTTTTATGAATTTAGAGAAAAACTGTTTTGCAAGTTTTGTGTGATCATGTGATCACCGCTAGAAAGCGCGACACCTGCTAGCCCTTTAAATTAATCGGTTGTACATTTATAAACTTTACTGGGTCATCTTTCATCTGATTTGAAAGTGTATCAATATTTTTAAAATCTTGAGATATTGTCCATGCCTAGGTGTGATGGTTTACAAGACAACGTTGCATGAACTGCTGTAAATTCTGGAGATCGGAGCTGTTTTAAGACATAATCCACTTTGGTCTTAGTTTCACTCGTACTAGCCATTAGCTCATCAGTCCTTCAGAGTTTAAACGCTATTTCTCTGAACAGAGGCTGTTCAGGAAGCTGTCTACAATCATTTAGGAAAGTAGTTCTTTATAGGTTTTACAAATACTTAAAAGCAGCCAAAACATGCCTTTAAAGGCACATTTCTCACAGAATAATTTACAAAACATTGACAACTTTACTCTAATTTATGCTTAAACAGCACATTTTAAAAACAAATGTGCTTTTTACTCAGTTGCATGAATTTGAAATCAACAAAGTCAAAGCTTTTCAAACAAAGAAGTGTTGCAATGTTTTGTGCGTCAAAATGCTCACAGGGGGTTCCCCTTTCATCAGAACTGCAGGTTAATGCTCCTGATCCACATTTTCACTTGCCATCAGAAAACCCCTGATATGCTTGCATCAGCCATGTGGTCGTGTTGCCCTTCTCTGCTGGATCTGAGTGGGGGGGCATCTGGCCGTTTAGGAGGGCTGCAGACTCCTCCTACTTGGCATGTAAATGATGCCGACCCTCTTATTTACATCCCAGTATAACACATTTACATAATGCCTGCCTAACGGTTATTTTTGCTCTCGTCAACCAAAAATTTTGGATGGACGTCATCATTTTTGAAGGAGATGATTAAAAAACAAGAAGGTGGTGAGATGTGAGAGGAAGTAAATAACTCAGGAAGACGTCAGTTAGCTTGACACGGGATATTTAATAAACTTCTAATGAAATATGTACAAAAACTGAACAATGCATGAATTATTTTTAGTGCACAACGTGCTGTGAAAATGTGAGTTATGAGCTCCTGCAGAACACAATGAGGAGTGTGTCCCGCCAGCGCTGGCTTTATTGTTACTGTAACTTCTAATTCTGGTAAGTAGGAGTTATTTTACACCGGGGGGGTCGAGTGACAGAGGAGGGACAAAAGATGGTAACTCTGAAATATTGGATGGGATTCTCAAATAGTGTCAAGTGCACAGTAACACTGGCCTTTTACCCTTCACGTTTGTTTTTCTGCAGCTGCACACGTGACTGGGATTATTTCCAGAAGTGAGATGAAGATGAGTAAAATTTGTTTCTCTTCCCAATTAGCCTTCACACCCTACAGAGGCTGCATAACAGTAAGTCTGACTGGAAGCAAGGCGAGTTTTTTTATGGGTGCATAATATGACGAGAATAATGGTGGAACATAGATTCTGGCTTGTTGGGTTATAAACGGGAGCCGGTGAGGCGAACCGTGGCGACAACAGGGAGAGAAGGGGAGAGCCCCAGACAGCGAGCCCAGGAGCAAATGGCTGTGCATGGAGATGAGCAGGGGGGACAGTGGAGGTGGGGGTGAGGTACTGGGTAGAGGGGAGGAGGTGAGGAGGAATAGAGGTAGTTATTTATAGCTGTGAATGGGTGTGCTGTCCACAAGGACTGCTCTGAAGGGTATCCAAAGGAAAAGGGGGCAACAAAGACAGGTTTCTGTCATTTCAGTAAATGGATGGAGACGGAGTCAGGAGCAAGGATCCAGCAAAGCAAAAAATAAAATTGTTTTACAGAAAGAACCCAAAGGGGAATTTATTCAGAATGCCAAATCATCGTTTTCTAGACAAAAAAAATGTCTTCCCCTGGAGTCTTTGCAAAAGAGCATCTGGTATCAGATATTAACTGCAAATTGGTGATAAGATGCAGAACCAGCAGGAGGCACGGTGAAGGAAATAGCCAGGAGTAGATTCAATAAATGAGGAAGGAGGAAAGAAAGGAGGAGTTAGAGCTGAAACTAGGAGAGAGAAAAAAAGAAGAGCAGCGAGAATCTATGTGCATTTCTATGCACCGTGTGCGTCTCTTACTCGCCATTCCAGCTGCTCTTTTGTTCTATTTTTAGCTCCAGAAAAGAGAGGGTGTGTGCAGCAATGTGTGTGTAAATGGGGGATGGAGATGTGACAGCATCTCCATCCTACTCTCTCTCTCTCTCTCTCTCTCTCTCACACACACGCACACACACACACACACACACACACACACACACACACACACACACCCTGCTCTGTCAGCCTCACCTTCACTCCTCATCTCAGAGAGGCTAAGCGTGTCTGACCCAGCAGCAAAATCACAGCGACACACACATAAAAAGATGAGGGGGTATTCCTCCTCAGCCATGGAAAAAACAAATCCCAGACCCATTTCCTGCTAATTCCAAGTGTGTTCTCTGAGTTAAACACATCTGCTGCTGCACCAAATAAACCAAACCCTTCGATTAGAGTTTTGTTCATTGAAGCGAATCTGAAAAATTCAAACCAAGTGTTTGATTAAGTGTCATTCTTTGGCTTGATACGTTCCTGTCTCGCCTGAGGAGCTTTTCCATGGCAGTCCCAGTATCCAGGTCACATAGCAGCAACTTTATTCTTAAGCTAAAAAAATCCAGGCCAACTCCATCAAAGACCAGCTGAGAAAGCATAGAGAGCCAAAAAACATCTTCCAGGTCAGGTTTTGAGCAGGGTTCTAGATTTTTTTCTGCCTTTTTTCATTTTCAGTTTGATCCCAACTGGGTGGGAAAAGCCTAAGAAACCGGCATGAGCGTGAGAAACGAAGCCTCTGTAATCCCCCTACACTAGGATACGTGATGTTGGTGAACTATATGGACCACATGTTCTGTCTCATTACAGTCGCTGTATTCCATCTCCCCTGCTAAAACAACACGCATCCTTCATCTGTCAGGTGGCGATGGGGAGAGAAATGACACGTATATTTCAGGGAGGGCGTGCTGACAGAAAACAGGAAATTAAGCAGCAGCTATCACCCCCAGCTGGATTTAAACACGCGCCGTGCGGAAATGAGGCATTCACTGCAGAACATCAGATGGTGAGAGTGAGACATCTCAATCTGTGTGATTTAAGTCTACATTTCAAGCCTACTCTACGTTAAATATCACCCCCAGAGCCGTGTTTTTACATAGAAACGTGTCATCTTAGCCACATAGATGACCAAATACTCCATTTTCAAATATTCATAATACGTTTATCTAAAAACAACAGTAAACATTTAAATCACAAACTTTAATCTCATTTACAAACTTCAGATTGGGATTTATTTACTGTGACAGCTATAACCGCCGAAGGGCTTTAATCCGTGGACATTTCTGGGACGTGCAAGTACTCAGGCAGAAGTAATAGTGTTCATACTACTTTGTCTTGACTTTGTTTGGTGCTGTTTTACTCACAGCGTCCATTCGAAATAACGAGTACCGTTAACTAGATGAGGTTGGGGTTAGAGTTAGGGTTAACCTTGTGGAACATTTGCTTTTCTCATTTATACCTAAAAATATCTTTGTTTTCTTAGAATAGACAATAAACAATTTTAAAGTGTTTTTGTGGCTATTTAGTTGACTCATTTCACAAAAAGGGGATTTTCACAAACTTCAGTGAGAAACGTCCGTATTGCCATCCTGCCTAGACCTTTTGCCTCTTCTTTGCACCCCTCATGTAAAACGTTCTAGATCCGCCACTGTTTTATGAATAGTTTAACTTTGGATTTGTTCAAGCTAAAAAAAAACACTAACAGATTATAACTTGGTCCTAAAACTGCAACACAAAGCTGCAGCAAAATTTTCAAGTGTGGAACCTGAAGCTTTAAAGGGAAATTCGAACCTGCATTTACCTTGTTGTTGAGTATAGGCAGCTTGGGATGTCAACTGTACCATAAAAGTCTGCTTTCCGTTGCAGTCAGTAACTTTAGAATGAAACGGTTTAGTCTGGTTTATGTCAGCTTACATTAGCTTGTCCCAACCAACTTCAACGTCAGTAATATACGTATAAACGCTGGTGGCAGTATTGCTATCTGCAGAACAACGCTAGCCCGAGCTATTGCTAAAGTCCTTGTTGGATGAGAGGAAAACAACAAAGAAGAATGTCGGACATGTTACACATTGTACGTGTGTACTGGGAATATCAAGATAGATCCACAGCTTGGGTTGAGTTGAGATCAATATCACACGCAGCTATAAAACCAGCCAATCAGCTTGTAGCTCATTTAATATTCATGTCCTGGCTAAGTGGGCGTGGCAAACCAGTCTTTCCATTGCAAGGCTTCATTATGGGGTTGTTTTCGTGGATCCTGGGCCTTTTTAAGCCCCAACAATTTTTCAAAAGCTATGGAGAGGCTCCAAGAACAGTTGTTTCTAGAACCTCTTTAAAGTGGCTGTTCGGAGTATTTCTTTTATCTGATGGCACCATCTAGTGGCTGACAAGCATATTACACCAAGAGTCGTTTTTAAGATGGTTATTCTGTTATTTAAGATGGCGACTGCACGTCACTTGTTTTTGAATTTGCTTATGTAGACGACAAACTGAGCTAAAACACGTTTTACAATTATTATTCTCATGTCATGTTGTGTTTTCATATATTTATATTTTAAAGACTTACTTGTCCGTGAAAAGTTCATCAACTCTGCATCAGCCGAGGTGTGTCCTTAACAAAGTTAAGTGCCCACCCCACAATTGGAAGGTCGCAGGTTTGCGCCCCGCTCAGTCTGTTGCTGTCGTTGTGTCCTTGGACAAGACACTTAAACCACATTGCCTGCTGGTGGTGATCGGAGGGACCGGCAGTGCCAGTGTACGGCAGCCTCGCCTCCGACAGTGAGCAGCTGCAGCTATGATGTAGCTCGTCACCACCAGGATGTGAATGTGTGCGTGAATGACTGAATGTGTTGTAAAGTGCCTTGGGGGGTTCTAGGACTCTGGAAGGCGCTATATCAAATACAGGCCATTTACTATTTATTTTAACTCTGAAGCACGTAAGCGGTAGTCTAACGCTATTGGTTAGTTCTGACCGGCGCTCAGTTTCCTTTTGCACGGAGCTCTACATGGTCGGGGAAGGGGCCGAGCTTAGCAACAACAAAAAAAACTTATTGCTTACATTATATCACAGTACATGACAAGACAATAACTTCTACGGATTTCTGAAAAATTCTACATAATTCCTGAAAGAGGAAAACTCCGGACAGCCGCTTTAAAGGACTTCTTTACGTCCTTTAATATGTTTTGCCTTTAACCTGTAGAGCTTTTTCATTTCAAACTGAAATATTTTGCTTTTAAACTGCAGTGAGATCTTCACAAATTGGTTTACAAATCCTTCCTCAGGAAGTGAAACATCTTCCTGGAAGTAAAGAAGCCCTGAATGACTGAGATCCTTCACCAGCGTTAGGCTAAAGTGGAAACCACCAGCTAACGTAATATTATACAGATCACTTTTACTGTTTCTATCAGTGGTCATCACATTCAAACTGACTCAAAAAACAAATTTACTTCTACATCCTGTAGTTGTGGGTTTACATCTGTCTGTTCTATGAGTTCAAACCCTTCAATAAGCTACAGCAGAATTTATTATTAGCTTGTTTTATTTCTAATGCCAGCTCAGAACGTTGCACTAAAACAAACCAAAACCAGCACTTCCCTTCTTTCCAGCAGTAGAACTGATTTTAACGTGAACTTATACTGAAGATTCTTTAATATTTTGCGAGAGATTCTCTTTTTGATCCATCTGAGGCTTTATTTTTCACAGCGTGGGAACCTTAGCTGTCAAAATCACAAGACGCAGCTCTTCTTTTTTAAACTCACTGCTTTTATTCATAAAATCCTTTATAAGTGCTGCTTGTTTGTTTTTTCAATTAAGCGATGGAATAAATCAGAAGCTGCAGATCCTCGTTAATATTTCTGTTTCACAACATCACCGCCTGCTGATGAATGATTTTCTTTAGCATCATCTGTTACATAGACATCCATTTTTCTATTTGATTCAGTGTTAACTCACTATTTTTGGCTCAAGCGCTAAAATTAAAAGACAAAACAAACATTTAAAAGGATCATTCAAAAGGCCCTGCTTGTTGTATTTGGTCAAGTTTGTGTCACGCTGCGGTAAATGCAAGAGTTGCTTCATCAAAGCAAGTTCAGAGGAAAGAAATAGCCATTTTTCCCCCACCGCACAGAACATCTAAAACAGCCATTTTAAAGCAGCTTTGCCTTAACTGATGCTTCTGAATGTCTGAATAATCAGATAGTTGGAAGGTTTCCAAGAGGTCGCAGCAAAGAGAGAAAGAAAAATGGTGAAAAGAGCCAAAAAATGGTTGGGGAGGTCATTTTTCTAGAGCTCCACCAATTGCTGTGTTAATCTGGCAAGTGGACTACTACAAACACATTTTAGCACAGTTCATTCAAATGAAAGGTGCTTTCAAAGATCGTTAGCTTGGTTTTATATCATGTAACAGACTTTAGGGTTAAAATGAATGTTGGTAGACTCTTTGATCCGTCTCACCGTAGTACCGGCTCGCCCTCCAGGCCCTGACGGCACAGTGCAGGACTCCGTCCAGCCACAGCAGCAGCCAGCTGATGCAAAAGCCCAACAGCAGCCCCAGCATCAAGTCCATCTCCTGCTTCGTCACACTGTCACTCACAAAATAGTTCTCCGAAGAGTCCACCAAGGAGTGGTCCCCATCGTACGGGATGACATAGTGGACATGATGCCTGGGGAGAGGAGACAGGGGAAGGTGATGGACGGGTTAGATGTACTTTTATACACACAGCCTCTACCTCAGAGGTTTGTCTAAAGTTTTTAAGTTTGAATAAGACTACACTAATCCGCACTTTGCAGGAAATCCCAGAAGCCGTCCTGAGGACCCTTGGGTGTCCCCAGGCTGCACTTAGAGCAGAAAGCGTTTATGGTTGAGTTGTAATTTTAGATTTGCAGAAAAAGCTGGCAGCATTAAAAAAAGACAAATATGTATTCAGAAAAATGTTTAGATGACAACTTTAAAGGTGCCTCTCAGAAAGACATGTAGCTTATTTGGTTAAAATTAAAGATTTTAAAGACAAAACTCAATACTTTTGTGTAAAATATGTCTCCTTTCTGATGTCCTTTTTAAATTAAATTGTATTTTAAGTCTCTGATTTGTTTTTAATAAGAAAAATAAGGACGAATCAACATAAAACTAATTTTAATAGTTAATGTTTTTTTTCAAGAGGTTGAATTTGTTTCTAGATTAACTATTTCTCCTTTATTTTCTGGGATTTTTTCTGACAAAACTATAAAATAATTACTTATCTTGAATTAAACTAGATTAAAGGTAAATGGAGAGAAATAATTCTGCTCAAAAGAGCTAAAACGAGCTAGCTGCTGTTGCTGCATCTTCTTTTTTCCTGCTGCTGAGTATGCACAGGCATGGCCGACAACCGATTATTTAAAAAGTGGCAAACATCTGCCACAATAATATGAGGACCGATGAATCTTCCTCTGGTTTTTGCACAAACCTGCAGCATGATGAGGACTCCCAACATGCATCACATCTCAAGAATCCTAAAGGAACTTCTGCAGATTTTTTGAAAAAGCAACACAGAAATAAAGCAGTTTTAAAGATGTTCCAGTCCCACATTACAGCTGTGCATCCAGTTGTGCTCAAGTTGCCTTATTGTGCCGTACTATTGTACGATGCAAACTTCCTCCACTCGACATGACAGCCTTTACTGAGATGACAAGCCCTCCTGGGAGGGGATGATGGCTTTTTCCAGTCTAACAACGTGAGCAGCTGCCTGACAAACATCGCAGGAGAACACAGCAGGAGCAGAGAGATCCGTCTGCTGGGGGGAGTACAGGTGCGCTCACACACTGGTGAAGGTAATGAAAGTTTTTATGATATTCAGTTTATTTGGAAGACTTGCAGGAGGGGCTGCATAGTGGAAATGTTGGTGGCACTGTTGCCTCGCAGCGAGAAGGTCACAGAATTGAACCCTTCTGCACAGAGATAACATGATCTCCCCATGCATGTGCGGGTTTTCTCCTCCCACAGACCAAAAACATGCATGCTAGGTTAAATGGCAACCCTAAATCACCCCTAAATGTGAGTGTGATTGGAACAGCGACCTGTCTAGGGAGTCCCCGCTTCTTGTGCAATGAGTGCTGTAGTTAGGCACCAGTTCCCTGGATGGATGGATGGATGGATGGATGGATGGATGGATGGATGGATGGATGGATGGATGGATGGATGGATGGATGGATGGATGGATGGATGGATGGATGGATGGATGGATGGATGGATGGATGGAGCAGTTAAATGTTCTAATTGGCTCTGCTCCACCATGTTTAAGGTTGTTTACATGCTGAATTTTGGAATTCCAATATTAATTTGCCAGTACTCTAAAATATACTCAGCTGATTATTAACATAGCTACATTTCTCCGTCTCTAGAACTCTTCATGAAACATTCAATAATTAAGGCTGAACGTCTGATGGGAGGATGAGAAAAAGATATTGCACTTCAGGACCTTAAATTACTCAAATGGGGGAGATTTAAGGTGGGGTGGATGATGCTTTTCTGGAGCTTTGTAGCCATATTGCTTGAGACGCTCTTCATGGCAACCAATAAATTTAATCTTTTGTCAAATAAAGGAATAATTTTAATTGCCTCTGATGTACAGTCCTAGAAAAACCTCATCCAATCATTGTGAATGTCCCGTTGTTAATGATTACGCCTTGATCCATCAAACCCTCCCTAACCCCTCTGCACATAACCCTCTTTGTGCACGAGTTACGTGTTCTTGGCTTGGAGCAGCTGAACAGGAAGTGAAGCCAGAGCCAGGCTAGCTACACTAGCTAGCATACTAAAATGTTTTATAGGTTTATGTAGCCTGAGTGGAAGTAGGAGATGGGGTTCCAGTGTAATAAGCCCCGTCCTCCCTGCTGGATCTTCGATCTAGGTCTCTTAATCTTTCTGTAGGGACAGAGTCCAGAGAACTCCCGAGTCCATCAGAAGCCCGGAGCCTGGAGAAAAATGTGCCAACAATGGTCAAAAATGTTAGATAAGGTAACGTTTTATGGTTGTTTGATGGTATCTATTACGTCCAACATCTTCCTGTATTCTAGAGGTGTGGCTTGGGTGGGAGCCTGAAGAAAGCTTGAACATCTTTCTCCAGGAACATCAACTCCATCTTTAAGCCTATGGATCTCCTTGACCTGCAGCTATGCCTAAACTTCCCCTCTAGGAAGAAAAGCTAAACTTTTTCTAACTCTTTGAGCCCAGCACATGATTATTTGAGCATTTAACCAATTTTAAGTCTTCTTTTCCTGCACATTGCAAATTCTCCTGCACATTTACTATTCTGTCATCCACACAAACAACAATTTCCTGCCATAGACAGAATTCACTCTGTCCTTCTGGAATCAACTGTATCCACCGACCTGCATCGGACCACGGAGACAAATAAGACGACACAGGCTGCATCCTCGAGCCAGATAAGGTGAACGCCGTGGGCGTCCCGTCATCTCCATGCCTCACGGATGGAAGGACAAGCAGGAAAAACCCGAGCTTCCCTCCCTCCATTCTCATATCCTACATTTCTGCTGTCTGACGTGAGGACAGATGACTGACTCCGTTCAGGAGTGTTTCCAGGTCAGTGAAAGATGTGGATACAGTAACCTGAGCACCAAGAGGAGGAAAAGAGCATTGACTGTGCATTTGGTCATTTATCTGATCAGTGGAAATCCTTAAAAATAATAAAAAATAAACAACTGTTTGATTTTCAAGATTCAAGGCATTTACTATTTATCATTCAGTCAATTAGGGTCAGATTATTTTCACGTGAAATGAATGATGACATTTTTTTAATTTGAAGGATAAAAACTTATTTTCTTAATGAACTGCTAACACATCAGCTCCCACACACTGCAGAAAGTCCCCCTTGTGTTTTGAAGAGCATCTGGACACCTGCAGAGCCTGGGTCATTCAGGATTTTAATGTTTGAGGACAAAATCAGTATTAATGTCTTTTATTCAGCTGTTGAGTTCAGTGGTGAGGAGCTTCATCCTTTTGCTGCTTATTTCTGGACTAAACTGTTTCATGAAAATGCAACACCAATTAAAGATTAATTCATATATTAATAATGAGTCTCTTGCTGCTGTTTTTTTTCTTCCTATTTAACCAGCTCTGAATGAGAGCAAACAGCAGGTAGGCTGATGAGCACCCCCCTCCCCTCTTAAACCCTCTATAGCCCCCCTATGATGGTAATTGGCCCCGCAGGTTTTTATATTCTCGGCGACACCACGCAGGCCTGCGTGAACCGAGCAGCGCACTTGATGCTCACGTTGTTTTTGAACGGCCCCGTAGTTCATTACCTATTTATGGCTTCTGCACACACCTTTTCTATACATGCAGCGACCCGAACACAGACCTGATCTGCTAAAAACACATAAAATAACCCTCAGAGGAGACATCCGATGCTATGTGAGAGGATAAAATCAGGCCTCTTCATTAAAAATCTGACGAGAGAACACACAGAACCGTGTTTTTTCTTGGGTTTTTTTCAGACATCGTGGAGGATGATGGTATTTACCTTCCACAGTTGCAGTGACATACGCGGTCCTCCCCTCGTAGATGCGGTAAGATGTAGTTGTGAAAGCGGTCCAGTAGTGCGTTCATGTCCATTAAACAGGCTATCGCCTGCAAAGAACCATGCCAGTCAGCTGGGACATGTCATAGGCTAAGCTATACCACAGACAGCGAAAGGATGTCATTACCTCTCTCATAATAAGAAACAATTATAGAAAAATCTTAGAGAAAATGGAGATTTTCTTTTCTATTGCAGATCCTCCCTGATCCTAAGAGGGGGGGGGGGGGGGGGGGGGGGGGGGGGGGGGGTACTGTTGCTTGTTACTTGTTTATGACAGCAGGTAGGTTAATTATAGGTAGGCTTACCTACTTCCACACTGATAGGCCTGCTCTAAGACAGGGTCTCTTAAAATCTGACAGATTTATGTGATTTTGTTTTTATTCTGCTGGGCTATTAGAATAGCCTCAGAGAGGAAATTAGAAATTCATGTTGTGGCTTAGGGAGGTGAGGATGTCTTACCATTACAACTGAAGCACCAAGAATCATAAAAATCATGGTGGTTGTGATCATATGCATCAAAACTTCCAAACTGACCGCCGTCCTTTGGCCCGGGGCTCTACCCGCGGCAGTGGAGACGCTCCGGCTGGGCTGTGGGCGCTCTCTCCCGGCAGGAGCCGCTCATGGAGCCGCCGCGCCGCTCCTGGCTCCCCGTCCCTTCAAACTGCCCGGTTCTCCCCCCGTCTCCTCCTACACACGCCAAGCCGCTCTCTCAGCCTTCACTGCGCCCTCTCCATCCAAATAATCCCCCTCACCACCACCACCACCACCACCGGTGGGATGCGGCTGCTGCTGCTGCTGCTGCTGCTGCACGATCCACGGAGGCAGCCCGCTCCTAATTATGGATTCAAAGTGATCCGCTCCTCTTTGCTCCGTTTCTACGCCTATCTCAATAAAAACTTAAAAATACCCTGAAGAAAAACAAATGATTTGCTCCTGAAGAGGAGCCTCGTATCCTCTTCCTCCCTTCCCAGGTGCCCCCAAACCCCGGTCTGCGCTTTTAATCCCGGTGAATCCTGTCCTCCATCGGTGAAAACGCTCGATTTCTCTCGCCTGGGCGTTTCAGAGAGCTGCACCAACTCCTCTCACGGCCATCGCCCTCGCCTTTCTAAGAATGCTTGATAACACCAAGTCCAAACAGCTCCAGTCCGCAGCTAGACCCACCCTGCGCCCTGAGTCCGGTACCTATCCAGCAACGGCAGCTGCATCGACACCCGAAGCCAGACGCGCATGATTATCCCATCCTGGCTTCCAGCAGCTACACGAACATCCACTCCCACTGCTGGTGCGTGTGCGTGTGAGTGCGGTAGTATGAACAGTGGGCGGTATAAGGGGGAAGAACTGCAAGCTGGAGGCTTTAGGCCTCTGTGTGTGCTCATTATTTAATGCCCTGTGGTTATCTGCACATTCTCAAGGGGTTAAGCACGACTCGTTGATGATTTTCACCTTCTTCATCACTTTACCCTGCAGCACATTGCAACCATAAATACAGCTTTTAAAATGTCCTGATAAGAGCAAATTTCAATTGTTTGTGTCATAAACATTTCTTGTTATTTCCAAACAGAAACGGGTCTCTTAAATTTTAGGAATTTGAATGTAAAATGATCAAAACATAAACCCTTGATCATAATCAAATCTTCTTAGATAAATATGACAGTCTGGTTTAGTCTTCTCCAAGATTGAACTCTGGCACAAGAGAATACATCAAATAAATTCAGTCATCACAATTTTAATTCATAGTTAATGTAAGATTGTGACGAAACATGCCCTAAGTAAGATGTTGAAACAAAGGTCAGTCTTTCAGCACCATGGACAGCGACAATACAAACTGCATTTGTGGCCTGTATGGCCTGTATTTAAGAAGAAAAAACGGAAACGTTTCAATAAAAGCTGCCTTTTAAGACACATATAAACATCCAATCATTCGATCACCATATGTAGGAGCACAGTATCACAGATTGCCAAAACAAATGTTGTTCACTGCAGTAGGACTGCTTTATTTCATTTTAACCTACCGCAGCCTCTCAATAAGTAATACAAACAGTTACAAATGCAACTATGTGTACACTTTCAATGTTTGTCAGTCCAAAAGATGAGCAGCCAGTCATGAGTCTGAACAACAAACTCTAGAAGCAGAAATAAGAGCCAGAATGAGGATTTTTGATCAAGCTGTTCATTTAAGCTAAACTCAAACATGTTACAATAAGAATGTGTTTCTCTGATTTAGACTTTATTTGACGTAATAAGATTTAAAAATGGAAAATCTCATTGCATTTGCATTGTGCTGTTGTATGAAATCAACATGACATAAAAGCGTTCCAACCATTTATTTATTAAGACATTGTGAGACAGATACATGAAAACCTTCAGGGTGTACACATCTACCCACACAAAAACCACATGTAAGCAACAACGTTTACATTCTCTCTCTCTCTCTCTCTCTCTCTCTCTCTCTCTCTCTCTCTCTCTCTCTCTCTCTCTCTCTCTCTCTCTCTCTCTCTCTCTCTCTCTCACACACCCACGCACGCACGCACGCACGCACGCACACACACACACACACACACACACACACACACACACACACACACACACACACACGCACACACACACACACACACACACACACACACACGTCATTTATGTTTACTGAGATTCAGTAAATAAAACTTTTGTTACTCCTCAGCCTATTTTGTGATGTATGTCTAATGGTCTTAATTAAATTATATATTTTTATATATTTATTACAAAACAGGCATCCTGTTTATTGCTTTCAGCCCACACCACCCTCCACATTACACCAACTGTGTGGTGTCATTGAGAGTTGGTGGTGACTGGTGGAGTGATTTTGAGAGGGACAGTTTCTTACAAATGTGTAACTCAGCCTCCTACTTTCTCCTGAGTCACAGTCTGCTGCACGAAATGAGACAGACAGATAGTGACAGACAGACTGGAAGGTAGGCAGACAGATAGTTGACCTTACTTTTTTTCTCAAGAGAACCACAAATGTACTGAATGAACATTGGACAAAAATGCAGTTTTAAGTTTATTAAACATCTAAACAGTCTGGGATGTCTGATTCTTCCAATAAATATTTTATCTGAGTAAAGTAATCCTATGAAAACAAACGAGCATTTTCTAGCCGCTTTTTAGCTTGTCCTTTTCCGCTTTCCGTACTTCCGTAACTGACGTAGGCGTGCAATGCGGAATTACAGTTGTAAACAAAACGTACAATCATTACATTCGTTTTTTGAGCCAAAACGCAGATATACCTCGTTGTGTGCTGTTTACTCAAGGTAAGTTTCAGAGCGTAACGATATTTTCTGTTTCTTCAATAACTAAAAATCATAAAAAGGACGATTTTGTTGTCTTTAGCTGTTTGTTAGCTTACCGTCTGACCAACCAACTTTGCGCTTCGGTTAAATAATTTCGCTAATAAGTAATTATATTTCTCGTTTCTGGGATTAACTTGATTGTGTTGAACAATAACGTGAATAAAGAAAAGTAAATTTGTTTAAAGCAAATGTTCAGCTTCATGTCTTAAATTACGTTAAAAAACTGGAAACATACCGACTACATCTAATTTAATTTGAGTGCCTTCTTAAATTTAAAGTTACAGAAAACTCTTAGCAGTATAAATCGAGTTTTCATGTTACAAAAAGGAGGAAGCCAGATTTTGTTGCCCAATAGTCATGCAAAAAAAAAAAAACAAGAAAAACATGAAATTTAATGTACGTAGATGTAAAATAAATTAGGATTCATAAAAACGAGTAACACTTTTTGTGCACATTTATTTTTTAACAAATAATGTCAAAAAAAGGGGAAAAAAATGCAATGGCAGATTAAAAAAATGTTTTAAAATGGTAAGTTAATCACTTTTTAGACATTGGGCATGTTTAAGGTAAAATGTTCTGTTTTCTTACATGAATTCAGGTTGGAAAAGTTATGTTTTGCTTTTTTAACACATATTTATATGTCAATATATGTGTTTCAAACAAGTGACATTTTCAAAATAATGTAGAAATATTTATGTTATAAAATATATTGTTGCAAGAACAGTATGCTCATTAAAAGCAAATATCTGCTGAGGTTTTAACTGAATATTTTTATATTACAATAACATTATTTATAAAGAAAAGAAAAGATTCAGTTTAAGAAAGCCAATACAGGCAAATGTGAGTTCAGTTTTTTTCTCAGTGATTTACTATTGATAATTACCACCATGCTGTTTTCTGCATTAATGTTTGGACATGCTGTATAAAAATTCATGTTTGAGAGCTTTTAGGCTGTATTATTATTCTCATAACTATGAAAATTAATATTACCTTCTTTTAAAAAGCAAACATTTGCATGAAATTATATGAAAAGAAAATGAGGTGCATTTAAACAACTTTGCCCCCTGCGTCAGCTTTTAGAGAAGCTATAGTAAGACATTTGTAAAATATAGCTTCAATGTAGATTTAATAAAATAACACCAAATGTTCTTTTTTTATATAGGTTTCAGATGAGGTGTGTTGCTTAATGAATCGCCAGCTCATCACTGCAACAGTACTGCCTTTGGTGTTGGCGACCCAAAGAAGCAACAGAAATGTCACGGAAACAAACAACAAAACCAGTGCGGGGCAATAAAAAGGGAGAACAAGAACGCAAACGGGATGAGCGAGCGGCACGACGAGCTATCGCGAAAGACCGCAAGAATCGCCCTCAGGATGGAGACGAAGGTGCAGAGTTTGTCAGTTTCTCCAATCAGCTCCAGGCCCTCGGGCTCAAGCTGAGGGAAGTCCCTGGAGACGGGTAAGAGCCTGTATCTGATCTTGTAACTCATGTTTTCAAACATTGTTTGACTGTCCAAGACAAAGCTTCTGTGTAATGGAGTGCTTTATGTCATTTTTAGAAAGTGCTGCATGCAAACACTCTTTTTATTTGTTTTGTAATTTCACACAATAATACACCATTTTACTGTTGATTTTAGTTAAATCAAGACAAGCTGCAGAAATGATTATGTGAATTACATCCCATAACTCAGTAGTTAATAGCAGTAATATCTTGAAATAATTCTGTAGGATCAGTCTTCCATCACTGTGGAGATTTGGCCAGCTTTATGGTTCTGCTTCTGTTGAGTGTGATTTGAAGGCATAAGGGGCTTTTGATGTTAGCTAAACATGGTGGTTTGCATTGTTGTCATGCATTCTCATTTTGGTCTTGATGATTTGAAGAACTTGAAACAAGCTAATTCAGTCTTTTTTTTTTCTTCTGCTTGTGCTGTCATAAATGTTTACTCCTTCACACTTGTGAGAAACGTTTTATCACTTTTGAAAAATAGACTTCAAACTGCCTGGAGGACTTCGAATCTGATCTAGAGAGACAAGCAGCAGCATTGTTCTTTTCTTTTCTCAGTGAGGTTTTTCTACCTTCTAGGAGTTATGTTCACTCATACTTCATTGTTCCTGTCGCCTCTTTTTGTTAAACCTTCTGTCAGTAAATTTAAAACTCAATTTATATTTTCTAAAAATTGTGAGTGTTTTTTATTATGTCTGTTTACTATGGCTGGGCAATATGGCCTAAAATCAATATCACGGTATATTAATTTCTCCTCGATAACGATAAATGGGCGATAACTACATGTATGCGCATAAACAAACATTGTCCACTAGATGGAGCTGTCACATGTATTAAGCAAAGACTGTATATATAAGGTATTAAGTTGAGTCATGTTGTCATGTGACTCGAGGTGGTACAGCTGAACATCGCCAACCTACACACATCTTTTCATTTTTTTTATTACCAAATTTATTGACATGGGAAAAATGATATTGATTAGAGTCAGACATTTTGATAACGATAAATTTTAGATTTATTGCCCAGTCCTACTACTGACCAGAGGTTTTGGGAGGCATTCACTTTGCAGCTTAGAAGTTCTTATTGGCCCTGAAATATGCCAGCTATTTTCTTCCACAATAAAAATTGAATTTAAAATATTCTGACAGCTCTACTTTGGGAAACTTTACATTTGGTTTATGAGAGACAATGTGTAGTCTTTACTGTTAATCTCTGGAAATATCCATAGAAATGTTGTTGAAAATGAATTAAATGATACCCGGTTGTTGAAAAATATTGGCGGCTTCATAACATATAACCATAAAAATTGGATCTGAAACACATGGGAGCGGGTAAGGGTGTTTCTCAATGTCAAGGAACCTCACCTTGATGCCTTGGTCCCGCCCTGGTTGCCTAGGAGATACATAATCAGGAATCACCAAGGAATGTTCCAATCTGTTCCAATGTTCATGTGCTAACGAGGCGTCTGTCCTCCTTTTGTCTGCCATTTAGCTAATTGACCAAGGATACACGAGAGGTGCATTGTTGCTTTCTCTCAGTCAGAAATTTCCCAGAATGCAGTGCAGTATTTTCAAACAGATGTGGTCAGGATGCTACTTTGGGGGCAAATTTCCAGTTTAAATGTAAGTCAACTAATAGTAGCTATCGGGCTTATATCTAAAATGTTTTTTAGATCCAAAGCAGTTATGGTTGGTTAGTTGCTTATTAGTTGCAGCTTTGGTGGCTAACAGGTACTAACTCGCTCACACATTTGATTTAACCAATATATACACAAATAAAAAAGTAAAAGGCTCATTATACATCTATATTGACACTTAAAGCTACTATAATGGCTGGGACGTAAACAGAGCACGTAAGCAGGGGGCGGGCCCTGGCCAGCCGTGGTCACGTGGGACAAGTCTGTTCCGTTTAACTGTTTTCTTTGACCAAGGAAGGACAGTGTCCTCATAAGCAAGGCAAGGCAAGGCGCCTTGACATTGAGAAAAACCCTAAGGCTGTGTCCAAATCCAGGGGTTGCGTGCTCATGAGTTCGGATTTTAAGACCAGTGACGTCACAGCGCCGCATCGAAGACCGTCCAAATTCCAAGAATGCTCAGAATGCGGTCTTGAAATGCGTTCTTCTTTTCCTCGATTTTGAGAACGGGTGCGGTGTAGTGTCCGTGGTCTCCTCACCTCCATAAATCCCGTGATGCACTGTGGGATTGATTACTGTAGAAATGGGAGATGCAGCAGTACGACTAGTTTATTCAAATGTGACTGTACAAAAAGTAAAAGCCTGAAGTGGTTGTGTTTTTAGGCGTTTCCCATTCTCATTAGGCCTGTCATGTGTTTTTGTATTCTTGTTCGTCATTACAGTTCATAAAATTGGTAAATCATAAATCATAACATAAATTATACAATTAACCGTGAATAATCCAGCATCGTGGATCCATATTCTATAGATTTTCTTTAAGCAGTTGCTAGGTGACAGGAGTAGGGGCGGGACTTTTATTTAAGGCTAGAACGTCCACATTCACAGCTGTTAACATCCGGTCTAAGTGGTCACGGAAGAACACGTTCTCCTGAGACCAATGAGGACGGGTACTCAGAAGCATGCAATCCCTGGATTTGGACACAGCCTAAGTCTCTGGGCGACGCCATATTGGATGCCATGTTTTCTTCTACGGGAGCCTGTGAGGACAAAACACATTTACTTTTACACATTTACATTTAGCCATTCATAAACGTTGTTTTACACATTTACCCCTTCACTTGCTGCCAGTGATGAAAGGGAGTCTGATGTGCTTGTCATTTTGCTGGAAGTTGCACTTCCAGGGATTTTTGACCCTAATGGCCATCCATTGGTAAGGTCTTACTTGAACACAAGAATACAGCTTGCTTTCAATGATTTAGGTATATACTGCCCCCTATCGCCAGCAAAAATACACATGGTCACTTTCAAGAAAAAAAAATGCTTATGTAGTGATGATCTTTGTCTCCTGCAGGAACTGCCTGTTCAGAGCGCTCGGTGACCAGTTAGAGGGTCACTCTCGTGGTCACCTGCGGCTTCGCCAGGAGACGGTTCAATACATGATGTCCCATCGACAAGACTTTGAGCCTTTTGTTGAAGATGACGTCCCCTTTGCACAACACTGTAAGAAAAGACAAAACAGTGCATATAGATTTACTCACTGATTTTATGTGAAGGAATACCATTTACTGTAAATATAGTTTTGACCAGTGGAATTGCAGTGAGTCCTGGTGGACACTGCTTTAGTCTGGGATTTGTATGTGCTTTTTATTTGACTTTTTTGATTTGCTGCTCAAGTTTCATTGATAAAGTTTTACTAACTAAACGAGAAACCTGTCATTGTACGACTGCTTTTGAGGGATTACGTTTGGTTCTTTCATTCCCTTCAGATTTCAAACATTCCTAGATTTTGTTTCATTTGCAACATTTTTATAATGTATCTTATTAGGTTTACAAATGCAATAATAAAACAAATGTCACTAATATCTTCCCTTAGTGTCCAACCTCTCTCAGCCGGGTACGTTTGCAGGAAATGATGCGATTGTAGCTTTTGCTCGCAGTCAGCAGGTGAAGGTGGTCATACATCAGCTCAACACGCCGCTGTGGGAGGTAGGCACCAAGCTACTTAACCGTGTAACACCATAGCACCTCTAGTTTACCGTCATTTATTTACTTACTTTCAGATAAATGGTGCAGAGAAGCAGGCGTGTAGAGAGTTGCACATCGCCTATCGCTATGGAGACCATTATGATAGCGTGAGACGGATTGGAGACAACTCTGAGAGTCCCGCTCAGCTCCGCATAGAGGTATGGATCAGTAGCTTCAGACTCACTAAAGAACAGTGGAACAAAACTTTGCTAAAACAATAATTAACAAAAGCTTAATGATACCTTTTGTACAAGTTTGATCTATTTGTTATTATAATTTTTAAAAATTATTGTAATGAAATTCTGCTACATGTACAAAGACATCAGTAACTTGTTCTGGTGCTTTTTTCAGAACTTGCAAAATTCACACGGCCACCAGCGCGAGTTTGGGGACGGCCAGGGGGACAGGCAGACAAAACTGTCTTCAACAGCATGTGTAGAGGAAAACGTGATCCTGAGCTCAATCAAGAATCGAGGAATCCATGGTCTGAGGATGCATCTATTTTTATCTGCTGAGAAGAAATTATTAATTTAGGAGTCAGCTCAGTTAGGAACTTGATCTCTTAAATCTTGCTTCTCCTGCCTCAGGTGATGAAGAAAACCTGCTCCAGCTGAGTGCGGCAACAATCAACGCCGAATGGCTTGCAGGTTCCTTGTTTGATCAGTCCTGTCAGGAAAAGTGCGCGTCAGTCTCCTGCTCAGCCTGCAGAGGTGCATCCACAGACTGCAGTGAGCATAAGCAGCCAGCAGAGGGCAACATAGCACAAAAATCTAAGGTGAATAATCTGACTAAATTAAAAAGAAACTATTCATTGTGTCTTTAACATTTCATAATTTGAACCCCTCTTTTGTTTCTGTCCTGTGCAGCTGACCAACAAGCAAAGGAAAGAACAGCAGCGGCAAGAGAAGAAGAAGCGTCAAGAGGAGAGGCATCGACAGAAGTTTCTTCAAAGTAAAGGAGGCCAGGACCAGAACCAGAACCTCCCAGATGATGTCACTTTAGTACCAACTCTCAACACTCTCAGCATATAGACTGAAGCATGGCCAAGGATTCCACACTGCTACTTCAGCTACCAGTGGGTGTCCAGTTTTGCACACAGTTGAATTATAGGATTATGTCACAGTGAAAAACTTTTCCTTAAGATAACCTTCTAACAGTATACCAGTGCCTGCAGACTTGTGTGAAAGACAGAAAAGACAGAGTGAGAATGAGTGATTTTCAGTGTTCCTGTTGGGTTTTTGATGATGTGTTTTTGGTTTGTGTATGTAGAAACTCCTCGGACCTGGTGCACCCACTTCACTGCTTAGCTCCTTTCCCTGCTGTACATCTGGGTTTCCATGACAACCATGCAGCTCCTTTGGTGCAGTCTGGCTGTTTGATTTCCAATAGAATGGGTTGCCATTCATTCAGGTTGTCCTGTTTTGAATCAAAGGAGGATTCTTCTCTTGTAGGGAACATGGGCGTACTTAATAAATAAAAGATCGTTTACACTTCCAGGTGTTAAGATGATATATTAACCACAGTGATGAGTTTAAATGCCTGAAACAGGTGTTTGAGTCTAATATAATATCCAGACATATTTGTGTTGCCATATATTTTTAGTAATTTTCTTTTTCTTAAATTTGGTAATACAATCACAGTTTAGTGTGAACTTTTGTTGGCAAAAATTCAGTTCACAGTGCACATCTTTATGTATAAAATGACTGTGGCAAAATTTTCCATAAATATCTTGCAGGATAAAACGAGGATCTGGTTTTGACTTTTTTCTTTTGACTTTGCAACCAGCTGCTGAAGTGCTCCACCAAAATGAAATTGATCTTTGTGAAGTTATGTGGAAAAATCCCTGATTCATCTCTAGTTTGTTATATTGTTTAGTTTTAATGTGTTTTCTGAAAAAGGCACTCAGGTTAAAAAAGTGTAAAAGCAGCCAAATAACCATAGAAATGTTTTTGTACCTAAATAATCCTAATTTAATGTTTCCTTCCTCCCTTTCATCTATCCCGGTTTGCCCTTGTTTTCATAAAAATGACAATAATCAGTTAAGGGGGGGTTAAAAGCAAACAAACCCACACCTAAACAGATTGACACGTTTTGCCATTTTCTTTATTATTCAGTGTTTACTTAAAATCATCAGAGTGGTGGTTCATGACTTTTTGCCCTTGAACTTTACATCACTATTGATTAAACAAAGAAATAAATACCTTTATTTGCCCTTATCTCCAAACAAGGGCACAGATAACCAATCATGTCTGTTCTCTGGTCAAACTGAGAAACACATTTGAGCTTAAAAATATCACAAATAAAAGTAAAATTAGTAAAATAAAAGGCAGATGACAATAGAAGTTATAAAGGCTCATTTTATTACAAACAGCATTTTAGAAAATAACACAAATGGAAGTTAATGTGGAGTCCTGTCATTTTGGCTTCAGAATTAACAAATTATTTACATTTCTAAACACTTTGTTGAAAGGCAACTTCAAATGGCTGGATTTATGAGGCGTATGTGTAGTAATTAGTAACTAAGTAGAAACTACTGCCAGGGTATCGGTAGCACAAAAATAAAACTTAAAACAACTGTCTGAAAATGCCAAAATAGCAACGCAAAACAAACATAACCTACTAATGAGCTGCAGGAAGAAAAATAACTATTACAGGTGTTTTATGTGTGTGTTGTTCAGCCTGGAATAAGATATCAGAATCTACAGTTTTGCTTAAAGCAAACATGATTCTTATAAAAGTTCATCTTAAACATTCCAACAATGTTTTTTGGTGGAAAGTCTTTAAATGTGTGGTTGATTTAAAGATCTGTAGAAAATTCTTCCTGCTCAAACTGGAAATGTGTCTGAGGGAACGTTCGTTTGAAGTCCGTGTGGTTCTTCAGAAGTCCTGACAGATGTTCTCCTTGTTCTCATCACCCTGCTGTTGCCGGAGCTGACCCACTTCATTCTCCAGCTGGACTATGGCTCTCTCGATCTCGTAGTTTTTACTGACCAGAGACACCCAGCTGTCAAACACAAACACAGACGTTAAGACATCTGGAAACTACGTGTTCTCTTCACACACTGACACAGAAGGTCTTCAGAAGACACACTTAGACTCCAGCTCGCGTAGTTTGGCTCCAGCTGCCAGCTGATCATTCTTACGCTGCCAGTTCAAATCTTGAATTTGCTTCCTGCGAACCAAAGTAATTGTTATACTTCTAAATATGAATACATTCTCAAACCCCTTTAAGTAGCAAACAATGTCCAGTCATCGTAATTCACCTGAATTTGTGGAGCTCCTTTTGAGCCATCTCAATCAGAAAAGCCAGGTTACTGAGGAAGGAGAACAAAAAAAAGAATTAGTCTTCAGACTGAACAGTGGTTCCATTTCTGAAACATAAAAGCTGCCATAACTCACTCATTGTAGACTTTCCATGCATTCGTTCCATACTGCGACATGAGCTCCAGGTTCTCAATGCGGACGGCCTGGTGCTCCAGCTGGGCCATCGAGTTGTTCACACACTCCTGCCACGCTGTAATGTCATTCTTCTGTCCTGATGTAGGAGCTGGCAACTCGTATCTTCACAGAGAGGAAGATATTAGAACACAATGTCAGTATTTATTAAAAAAAATAAGCAAATGTTAATGCAAACAAATATCTTGCAGGACAACCACCACCAGTTTTACCTTTTCATGCTCAAGAGATCCATGGGCGAACGAGCTGCTAACCGCTCAAATTCATTTCTCATAATTTCTGTCTGAAGAGTGAAAACAAAGTGCAGTTAGTTCTGTATCCAAGTCTGAAAGTCACTGAGAAGATCTCAGATTTCTAATGAGATTCTTACCTCAAAAGCAGAGAAGTCAGGTGTAGGTAGGTAGCTCAGGTAGTTCTTTGTAGGTCTGTACCTTCTTGTCTCCTCCTCAACCAACGCTGCCGCCTAAGAGATCAAACAGGGTTTATGTTTGGTATAAAACCTACAGCTTTAAAACCAACTTTTCCCACATTGTACTTACGTTAATTTAATTTAAAAAGGGACAGGGGTCTTGGCAAATTATCCATATGACCTTAAAAAAAAACTCCATCCAGATGTAATTTGGATATTGATTGTTTTGGATATGTCAGACACTCTGATGACTAAAGGCCTCATTTAAAAGATTACTTATCAAATTCTGGCCTTCTCAAACAACAAAAAATTACATCAGCAAACATAATTAAGTATAGTTTACAGACTAAATCTTGGAA
This sequence comes from Aphyosemion australe, assembly GCA_006937985.1. Classification (NCBI taxonomy): domain Eukaryota; kingdom Metazoa; phylum Chordata; class Actinopteri; order Cyprinodontiformes; family Nothobranchiidae; genus Aphyosemion; species Aphyosemion australe. Next base: position 2,364,881 of record SSNS01000043.1, read on the forward strand.
ATGTTCTCATTACGTTTCCTACAGCAATACCCTCTCATGTTTAAGTCACTATTTTGTAATAAAAAGGGATGACAATTTTAAAGGGATAAAACAAAGTTATGACAAATACATGAAAACTAATTTTGGATTTTAGGCTTATAAGGAGCACAAAGTATAAAAAGAAGTTATAGAAAATCCACACAAAAGCTCCAACAATGCCTAAAAATGAACTTGTATGTCATTTTGTTTATATCTTTATTTACTAAATGCAACTAACTATTCATTCACTGATCATATTTAATGTGTTTTAAGGAGTTTGATGTGGAATTGTCAACTATACAATTCAACGAAGTCACAGTATCAATCTGAAAAATTCTAGGTGTTAAAATCTCAAATGATGCACGAACTACACACGTAACAGCAATTTATTACGCACTAATAAACATTAACTAGCTATATATGTAAACAAACGCGTTATCTTGTTCTTTATAAGTAACGTTAAATTAACATTTAAAACGACAACGAGGATTAATGACACCATGCAAGTTTCCATGTAGCATGTTTGGCTAACACGCTTCTGATAGCAAACATTTTACTCACCGCTTCTCTGACACCTGGTGCATCGTAACCTTGGTCGAAATACGGCAAAGCATCAACAAACACTTCACCAGCTACCGAAGCCGTCCCGGCCATTTTTAATTAGGCTATTTACTGGTGAATTTGATTAATTAGTTCTTCCTCAGCGAAACAAACTCGGCTGCTAGCAGCTAACTGAACCGGAACTGAAATCAAGTTCTTTTTCCGGTAAAGAATTTCAAAATAAAGTGTCCTACATTTGTTACGTTTTCGAATGTGACTTACAGTCTTTGGACGAAACCAATGACCAGCCCAGAGCGTGAAGAATAAACAAGAAATTTAGTCTCTTCCATAAAATACACATAAACTCCAACTGTGACTTTTCCCCCTACCCTAATTTTTATTGAATTGTCCTTAGAAGCAAGAGTACCATAAACAGGGCTCAATATACTGACATGTCAAGCATAAAGCAATTCCACATATCTGAAATAAATTCCAGCAAAGATAAAAAAAAAAAAAAAACTTTCTCAATACCTCCTGTGTTTCTGTAGTTTCTCGATTCTTTATTGATATTTGTCATTGATATTTAAATATTTTTAAAGTATTCAGTTATTGAAAAGGTTTTTCTTTTTGTGTAGTTTTATTTCATTGTATAGCACTGTGTTGCTCTTTGTTAAAAGTGCTTTGAAAAAAATGTTCGATTGATTGATACCTGAGAAATTCGTCCTCTTTCATTTGATCATCCTATATATGACTGATAGCTTTTTGGAAGTCACCCTAAATACAATTTCATACCTACCATCATGTATTATCTTTGGTATTTCATCTTTGATTTGATTTATTTTACTTTTTTTCCCTGGAGTGCCAAGAGATTGGTGTTGTTGTGAAATTGCATTACTAAGCTCCCCTTGGGTGTATTCAATTCACTCAACACTTATCTGCCAATACAATTAAAGTAACATCATGTTCAATCATTGCTGAAATCTCATGTATTTATTTTATTTAACCTTAATTTCACCAGGAAAGACTCTTGAGATTAAAAATCGTATTTATAAGAAACTGGCTAAGATAGGCAGCAGCTCAATCAGCACAACAATAGAAAAGACACATACAGAGAACAGTGTACAGTACACCACAGAAAAACATAAAGGACATTAAGGTGATCATCAGCAATTCAAACAAAAAATAATAATCGGGTGTAGTCTACATGTATTCACAAATTGTAAAAATAAATAAATGAATAAATAAACATTAAACTTCGCAATGTCTTCTTTTTAATTTACTATTTTTTAGTTCTAATTAAGATAGAAAGATAAACATAAATAAAAACCTCATTTATACAGTCTTTGATTAAAAACGAGTTTTTTCAACGCCATGACGTACACTGTACGTGCTCCTGGTTCGAGAACTTACGCAGAACGTGCAGCGGTTCTAAGAGGAAGGAAGATGGCGGATAACAAAGGCGAGGAAGATATGGAACCGTCAGCTAAACCAGACTCGGTGTCTTCAGTGCAAGATACCGAGCTGATGGAATCAAACCCCGAAAATGCGGTAATCGTTTTAGAAACAGATTCAAAGGGGGAGGCGGAAACCGAGACAGACAATGCTAACGAGCAGCCCACACCCAACAGCGAAGCTGTAGACGTTAGCAGCGGCGGGACTGCTGTTGAGGTAGAGGAAACCAACGGTAGCGTTAGCAACGCTGTTAGCCCTGCTGAGACCAGCGGTAGTACCAGTGCGGAGCCGACGGCTAGTGAAACCCTTCCCGCCGCTGATGCTTCAGTTGGCGGACCCTCGACTGAAACATCTACCCCACCTTCTACTGCGGCGGCGACGCCGGTATCCACTCCCATTAATTTACTGGATACGTGCGCAGTGTGTAAACAAAGTCTACAGACTCGAGACTGTGAACCGAAACTTCTGCCTTGTCTGCACTCTTTTTGCCTAAAATGTATCCCGCAACCAGACCGACAAATAAGTGTACAGGTGCCTGGACCACACGGACAAACGGACACACACATAGGTAAGTGCGTTGTTGTGTAAGGATTTATGTACATGAAAATAAATTGTTTTATCCACATTTTATCAGTTTATTGACATGTTTGTGATTTACCCGTCTGCCACTTGTATGTAGTATCACCTCTCAAAGGATTTACTTTCTGTTGACTTTAAACTGTAGCCTGGGATGATGAACCTCAGTAGTTTTGGGTCGCAGGTGGAAATTAACATCTGAGACTTTACACCTTTTAATGAAAACCAACTATAGCTCAATTTGAGACTTTGTCTTACAGTAAGAAGCTTATAATTTGACATATAATCCACATTTTCTTGAAATGTGTGATCAAGTTTAACAATTCTCTCACCATAAAAATAAAAACACTGTAGCAAACCCATGCGCTGATAGTGTGAGGTCATGTTTTTAACACGTGACAGTAAACATCAAGCCTCCTCTCTGGATTTAAATGGATTTGATTTTCTCCATTTGATGTAGATTTAGTACTGCTGTTACCAAGATGATGTTTTTCTGTGTAAAGAAATAGTTTAATATAAAAGTAAGAAGTGAAAATGAAACAGATGTAGTCAAGGATTTGTTGAGGATTTGTATGAAGGCCGATGATGTATTCCACAACATATTTTTGATTTTCACAAGCCAACATAAAATGTATGCAAAATAACCACTATATCTTGTAACTTTAATGGCTAAATATATTTTGTTGTATTTACAAAGTTTAGATTATTCTGTCTTATATTGTTGTATTTGGATGTGTGGTGATGTGAATGTGTTTAAGAACATTTTAACTTGTACAAGATGATCTGCAATGTGGCAATATAAGTTTTTCAGTCTTTCTTTTGTTCATGAAATGCAAAATAGGTTTTAATCTATACATTTATTAACACGTGCCACATGTTATCTCAGTGCTTATGGAAGATGCTCATGTTACATTGCCTTATTTGTAGATTTTGTTTACATTTTGAGACTATTTGGACAGTCACTTTGTAATAATCTGAAAGAGTTATTCAGCAACTGTGTAAATGAGACTCTTGAAGATCTAAACTAAACTCCTTTTATGTTTTTACATTTACACGTACATGAACATGTCAAAGATCTGATAAATACATATATTCTACCCAATCTATCTCTCTGTTAAACAAATGAGACTCCAACATAACTGTTTGCTATCGGTTTTCAATTTTTTATTCCAACAGTATACTTAGTCTCTAATTTACTATTTAGCATTTGAATATGAAATTTTATACTGGCTGCAGTGATTCCAGGTATAGACTTTGGTAGGTTGGTGTCTTGGTTAGAGAACAGAAATGTAACTTTCTACAGTAGTTTTTTGTGAAAGCATAATCCAAAAATTATTAATTAACCATCTTCATCTGAACAAGTTAATCTGTTGAAGTGTTAGTAACCAGGCTTGAATTAATTATTAACAATCCATCCTAATGGGGCTAGGAGCATTTAGCTTGGACACTGATTGATGGTATGATGTTTTGGTATGAAGTTGAATTTCATTTAAATTTTTGACTTGGAATCATGGCAACATAATTAAAACGCATCTCACTCTTAACTCTAAAAAGTAAATCATATTTATTTATGTTGTTAGAAATAAAAATATATTCCAAAATAAAGAACCAACCATCACCATTTCACATTTTGACAGAACTATTTATTTATTTAATTATTGTCATCATTACACATTTATAACTTTTTATATTAGTCTTGTAATAGTATTTTCATTTGGCTTATTTATCGTTATTATCCTCTGACTATTTAGGATGTGTCACCAAATGATTAAATTATGAATCACAAAGTTACAAATTTTTCAACAACTTTGTTAGTTTGTAACATTTCCTAGTTTATTGTGGGGGGAATTAACAGTGACTGTTGCATAAATCATTCAAAGCTGCACCAAAAAATACGTTGAAATTGAAAGCAACTCTGGAATGGCAGATCAAAGAGAAATCTGCTTTATGGTTAACATCTTGTTACAATTACAAACACCAAACAGACCTGAGATGTAACAGTGTCACTCCTACAAGATTGGACTGATCTTATCTTTATTCATTGTGACATCTAACACATTCTTAACAAGGACAAACAGAGAACCAGTTTAAAGATTCATTCAGACAAACATTCCTGAAAATGATTTTCATCATAGTTTTGCTTTAGATAAATGAAATTAAACTCTTATCATGATTTTTTTATCATAATTATTTTATTTTAACTATAGTTTTGTTTATTGGGTTCAAAGCTGAAGATGGAATGCTTCCGTTCAAAATGTCATCATTGTTGCAGATTTGTGTGTGTGTGTATGTAGAGTTGTGAGTTCTACAACCAGTCCAGCTGTTTCCACAGCCAATCAAGCAGAGGACTCATGCAGCTGGAGCTCACACAAACCGGCTGTGTGCTGCTCAAGCCAGTATAAACTGGTTCAAACTGGTTTATACTAGTTTTTTATAACAGATGGTTGGCTTTTGGGGGAGTGGGTGGTAGTGCTTGGGGGCATGTGGTAATTGTTTTTATTGGGGGGGGGTGATTTATAGGGGAAATAAGGTAAACGGAGACGCATATTTTTAAGACTTAATTTAAATGTGAAGATAGTCATTTGACAATTATCAGAGCTATGTGGCAAAGTTAATGTGCTTAACTAATTATTTGTTGGAAGTCGGTGATTGTAGCACTAATTTCGTTAAGACAGTCAAACAAACTGATTAAGAAAAGCGGGCAGTGTTGTTTAACCATTTGATTTGATTTTCTAATAAAAAATGCCAAAGATGATTTAATTTGATATTCTAGAGACCGAGGCTAAATGTAACCATGAATTTCTCACTAGGAAAACAGTTTTTAATAAAAGATTTGCCCTAAGGAAGTCAGGAGAATGTCTGCCAAAGCATATTACATATAAAGTAGGAAATTTTATGAGCCTGAGGAGAGTCAGGTAGCAGTCTACTCTACATATGATTGTGTCCTTGATTGTGAATGGCTGCTGCCTTTCTTTGAATTCTTATCCAAAAATTGGTAAAATATCACTAATGATTAACGTCAAAGTACAGACCTTAAACCCATGTTTCTTCTTGTCTTCTCTTGTTTGTGTCCAGTAAACGTGATGCGGTGTTCGGTTTGCTACCAGGACTACAAACAAAGTGACATCATTGACAACTACTTTGTCAAAGACAGCACAGAGGCAATCAGCACTTTGGATGAAAAATCTGCACAGGTATTTGGTCATCATAATACAGCGTAAATAAAAGTCCTGTTGTTATATTTGTATTTATCCACTATTTAAGCAGCATTTGGTATTATCCTACATTTCTGTCGTAACTTAGATTTCAACAATTCTATTTAGTGACCAAAATTTTATTATCCGCTTTGATGTTTTTTTGTACCACATTGGTCAGATGAGTTGGCTGGTACGATGCAATGAAAGTCTTGGTGAAAATTTTGTGCTAGCTCTTTGGGATTTTAGCTGTTCATTTCTGATTTCTACTGAGCGCCTAAAGGGACATAAGTTAAAAAAAAAAAGATTTCTTGTGTGCACCAGACAATATTCGTATGTATAGTTTAGTATCTAAAATTTACTCTGGTGAGCACAATCCAATCTTTTTAGCCACTTCCTCTTAGGGGCTCCATAGATTTTTCCTGAGATTTAAAGTTTCGACATTATCTTAAGTTGATTTCAAGGAATCAATGGAATTTAGCACTTGATGGTGCAAAAATATAATATCATACTTGTACATGTAGTCCTTGGTTGTTTTTTTATATTAAATTAAACAACAGATTAGCAAATATATTTATTATGTCTTACGTTCAAGGTGTGTACAAGCTGTGAAGACAATGCTGGGACCATTGGCTTTTGTGTTGAATGTGGAGAGTGGTTGTGTAAGACATGTGTGGAGGCCCATCAAAGAGTCAAAATTACCAAGGACCACAAGATACGTACAAAGGAGGATGCTGATGCTGTTTCTGGTAAGAGTATTTACATTTGCATTCAGTTAGCTAACACATTGATCATTGTTCTAATATGTTTATGGAGATTTAAAAGGGTTCTCATGTAGTAGAAACATGGCTTCTGTTGGTAAGACAGCACTCCTAAATTAGTAAACTCTGCATGTTGAGTTCTGTGTCTGTCCTGCACTGATAACTCTTCTCTAAAGTTTGGTTTAGCTGTTTTTATTCAGATGAATATGTGTAAAACGGCTTAAATTGTTGCCATTTTGTAATAGGGGTGTGCCATCTTAGGTACCTCATGATTCAATTAGATTTTGATTCAGGGTCCTACCATTCAATTATTAAACGATTATTATGATTACCATTATTTTTGATGCATTTTTTTCACCTTTTAGGATTTTTTTTCTCATGTCATAGCTTTTTCATGCTTTCAAATTAATTCAGCACACATTATTTCAAGTTACCAAATACCTTCTACTCCACTGTCCTATTTATGTAAAACTGAACACATACTCAACATACGTTTGCATTAAATCTACAGGAAAAACATGAATAATGAAAATGAAAGTAAACACAGGCAGTCAGCTTCACTTTTGTAAACATTATCAGCCCAGATGGCAAACTGGAGTGATGCAGAGCTCATCCAAAGTGCTTCGAATGAAGGCAACCGGACTTCTTTGGTTTCTTGAAGACGTCTCGCTTCTCATCCGAGAAGCTTTGTCAATTCTGACTGGAATATGGGAGGGTCGAGCTTATAAGCTGTAGTTCAACCCTCCCATATTCCAGTCAGAATTGACAAAGCTTCTTGGATGAGAAGCGAAACGTCTTCAAGAAACCAAAGAAATCCAGTTACCTTTATTGGAACCCCTTTGGATTACCATGACCTGGATGACTTAATCCTCACCAGCATGATGCAGAGCTGAGATTCAGGAGGTGTAGATGCAGGGGACTGGAATTCAGGAGGGAACACAACTGACAGGAATGCAGAAGACGGGGACTTGGGAAAGGGTGGTTTGGGCTGAGCCTCTGGGGTTGGCTGGTTGGACAGGTAGCTGGGCTGATTTGGCTGGTTGGGCAGGTTCAGGAATGGTGGTGAAGGTGGGACCTCTGCCTAAGGCAGCACAACTGGGACCTCTTTGTTAGGTAGCACAGCATGGGCCTCTGTGGCGGCAGGTGGCTGGAGCTTGGATGAGCCCTGGGGGCAGCCCCGTGTGCCATCCCTCTTTCCAAGAAGGCTAATGTGGGGCTGATCTTGGTTGCTACTGACCTGGCATTGCTGGGTGACTGACAACTGGAGAGCCAGGGTGGTTAGCGACTCGATGAGAAACGCCTGGTGATCAGCGAGGACATGCAGCTGAGTAGCCTTCAACCTCAGGCAAGCAAGCGCTGCTGTGTCAAATGCAGGCTCAGCCAGGATCTGGCTAGGACTGGGCTGAACAGACAAGCGTGAGTTTGAATGTGGCATGTTGTATGACCCAAGCGCGGAGTGGACTGACACTGGGTTTGAACAGATATGCAGTTAATATAGGAACCGCAGTGCGCAGGTCGACGGGAAACGAACGCGTGAGGTTCCAAAATAAAGGACACGACTTGCTGGTAGTTGACAGGATTGGTACGGACAGCCTGGACAGGCTGGACTGATCGACTAATTGGACTGAACCTGGAAGAGCTCTGGAAACGACTCAGGAAGCGATCAGAACGCTAATTGAGCCAGAACGCCGAAGCAATGACTGAGCCTTGAGCAGGGGCACCGACTTCCTGAAATAACTCCCGCGCTGATCACATGGGCAGGAAGTCCAGTGCGGGGCACGATGGGTAGTGGAGTCCTGAATCTGGGAATGACTCGGGTGATGTAGGTTGGTTAACTGGAGTTCTGAGGCAGGTTTGGGTCTGAAGCAGAGATGTTCAGGGGTGATTAGACATGAAGTGGGGGTCGGGGAGCCAGGATCGTGACACAAAGCGGAGCAAATGTTTTATGAAACAGGCTGCCGTTGCGGGCAAGTTTTGTTAATCTTTTCTCGATTGTTGGCTGGTTAGGAAGAGCAACCACCGGCTTCTTCCCTTCATCTAACCCGGGATGGAAATGTGTAAGGTGCTGTCGCATGTTGGTAGTGTTGCTGTTGTATTTTATTTTAGTTTTACACAACTTTCCTTTAATCCTGATGAGTAAATCCCACACTCAGTGGCTGAAGCTGAGAAACAAGCTTCTGCCATTATTGTTTTTTTTTTTTTTTTTTTTCTGTTGGTCCTTCCCCTAAAGCAGGGGTATTCAATTCCAGTCCTGGAGGGCCGGTATCCAATGTGTTTTAGATTTAACTTTGTTTCAACACACCTGATTTCAATCAGCAGGTAATTAACAGGTTTCTGCATAACCTGATGAGCTGCTGCACAGGTGATTCAAACACTGAATGAAAGTGTGTTGGAACAGAGAAACCACTAAAACGTGCCGGATACTAGCCCTCCAGGCCCGGAATTGAATACCCCTGCTCTAAAGTGTCTGGGCGGCACATGCAACTTTTATGTTCCTAGCATGCTTTGCGGCAGTTTTTTGGAATTTATTTATAATCCGTTTTTGAACGTTTACAAATCGATTTTGAATTGACACGTGTCACATCGCGGTGCATCGATTAAATGGTGAATTGGCACACCCCTGTTTTGTAATACCTGTGACAAAGTCGGCTATGAAATAATCTAACATTTTGATGCTTTGCTCTAATTATACTCTTCTGTTTTTCCTTCTTTAGTTCCTTTTCTGGTAATTATTTACTGTCTCTGCCTCCTAATGATCTTATTTCTTTATGTGTCCACTGGTAGAGTCTGTCAGTACGGCAGGACAGAGACTAGTTTTCTGTCCTGTCCACAAGCAGGAGCCTCTGAAGCTTTTCTGTGAGACATGTGACACATTGACATGTAGGGACTGCCAGCTTCTGGAGCACAAGGAGCACAGGTAGATCAGCATGCACAAATATGTAGTTAAAGAAAATTCGTTTCTTTTAGGGACGTCAAACTTAACTGATTTTTACACAAACGTGTGTCTCCACTGTTTGAGAGAAGTGCTACAGTCAGCTTTTACTGCAGTGTCTATCTTATTTGGCTGTGTGTTGTGATACGTATCATATCATCCACAGACCAGAGATGCATTTGTTTCTTTTTTATAAGAAAGGTTGCAAAGAGAGACCCATGCAGAAGGTAGCTCCACAGCAGTCATTAGTTCTAATAAATATGCTTAGTGTGCCGTGAGAAATAAAGCCGTGATGTTAGCAGGCTGAAGTTTAAGATGTACGTGTCACAGTCTGACATCATGTCACAGTTAACTCAATAACAAGACTTCTGTTCCTTTATTCACATAGAAACCGAGTGCTGTTGGAGTTCATTATAAACTTCTCTTTTTCAGTGGGCTTAAATTCCCTTTTTCTAATTCCTATAAAGCCTGAATGAGGAATGTAACTCTAAAAAAGACAGAAAACCTTCAAATTAACTAGATTAACATAATGTTCAGTTTGTAGCAAATAGAAATGGACACATCTGATCGTTCTGGTGTGGCGTGGCTCCGTCTACGAGGGCGTCTTCAGCAGTAGATACTTTCAGTGTCAGATCGCACCACGAAGCAGAACACCAACTAAAGTTGTTACATCTGTCACTGACTCAGTGGTTCCCTTGGGAAACGTTTTAGTTTAGAAATCTCCTGGTTGATGGTTACTCATCAGCTGAATCCACTGCCGTACAGGTTTTCTATTGTGATTATTCAGAAACTTTTTAAGACTAACTAGAGATTCTCGTTATTTAATCTTTATTTTGGCATTTTTAAAAAAATAAATTATCCTTAGAAAACCTTTGTTTTTGTCTGAAAGTGATCAAACCAAAGATGATGAGTTTGTATGACATTATGATGACTTGTTATTCCTCAGGTACCAGTTTCTGGAAGAAGCCTTCCAGAATCATAAAGGAATCATTGAGACCAACGTGTCCAAGCTGCAGGAAAAAAAGAAATATGTCCATTACTCTGTTTCTCAGGTGCAAAGCAGGTCAGTTACTACTTCTTTCATTTTATTCTGGACCAGCTTCACAACACAGACACAGTGAGCGAACATCATTACTGGTGGTTAATGTTTCTTAGAAACATGTTTATTTTGTTTTTAAATCCAGGTTAAAAGAGCTGAATGAGACCCACAGGAAGGTGGAGCATGAGATCAAAATAGCAGTATTTACCCTCATAAATGAGATCAACAAAAAGGGCAAGACCTTGCTTCAGCAGCTGGAGGTAAGAGGAAAAAATCCTCACGATGTGCTTGAGAATCGCTAAAATGCGATGGCTTTGTTGGGCGAGATTGGACACCAGTAGTTTGTCATTATGGGAGCTCAATGTGTGCCCGTTAATGCACTGCAAGCACTCCCAACATAGTCATTTCTCTATTGTCGTCAGTGTTGGCATCATTATAATAACACAACTCAAAATATGTGTTTGGGTGAAAGTTCAGACGTGTGTCTGGAATCTCATCTACAAGAATATTACTGCTGCACATTTTTATTTTTTAAACATTCTGGCTCTCTTATTGCAATAACATTAGCTTCCAACAGATTATTGCATTTTAGCTTAACTATATCTGACAATCCTGATCCTGATTCAGAGTGTGAGTAAAGAACGCAGCATGAGGCTTGTGACTCAGCATAAGGATACGACCCAACTGGCCCAACAGATCAACCATGTGCTCAGCTTTTGCCACTGGGCCATCACCTCTGGCAGCAGCACGGCGTTGCTCTACAGCAAGCGGCCGGTAGGTTTCTCACCACGCTCACATGTTCAGCAAGTAAAGGAGCTAGAGTAGAGTCTTAACTAAAGAACAATATTGCTTTTTATTTTTTACACCTGCACATAGATCATGTACCAGCTTCGCCAGCTCTTCAAGGCACGACTGGAGCCAGCACCACAGTCCAATGGAGTGGTGCGCTTCTTCTGTGATCCAACCTTCTGGGCCAAAAATGTGGTCAATCTTGGTGAGATGACAGTTTTTATTCTTAGTACTATTGGTGGGAAAAATAATGTCACTAAGAGCCTTGGTTAAAGCAACATTCCGCAAGTTTTACACCTTAAAATTATGCTTTTTTGTAAAGTTTTTGCGTCATAGTATTATCAATTATGTTCATTTTCATACCTGTGATAGTGTTGGGGGGTCCCACGTCTGTTTACTGCGCTATACAGTTTTTGTGCATCGGGTAGCGACGGAAGTTCCGACTGGGTGTCGTTTTACGGCAGAATATGGCAAGCCAAAGGGATAAAAAAGCGCGCGTTCTAAACGCGTCTTATGTCTGCCAAAATGCGCATATTAAATGTGCGTTTTGACGCCAAAGGGGGCAAAAACTCACGTGTTCTAAAAGCGAGCATTATGTCCGCCAAAACGCGCGTCTCGAACGTTTTGGCGGACATAATTTGAGTTTAGCACATTTTTTTTTATCCCTTTGGCTTGCCACAATTGTATAACGTAGACTCGCTGTAGCAGCGGCGGATTCACCAAAGAAAGCTAGAAATCCCTTATCAAAGGAATATAGGAAAAGAAAAGAAGAACGTGATATAACAAGAGCAAAGCCCAGAGTTATTATTGGGCCGTCTTTTCCTCGCTGGAGAGCTCTTTTAGAAAGAAAGGCATGAACTACGGACTCTGACCTAGCCATGCTGCTAATGGCTAGGTAAGTAATAAATGATTTCACCAGGGTTATTGTGTTTGGTCGGGCATAAAGTTATTATACAGTCCTGATAAAACTATTTATTCAATGTGTGAAGGTAGAAAAGTTTGTTTTCCTTGTTTTGAATGCCATTAGGAATGTAAACATGCCTCTTATGTCCGAGAGAGAGATTTAATGTTACGACAGTGACGTTGCGCAGCAAGCCTCTAGAGGGCAACAGAGACCATATAACTGCAATCTTGCGGAATGCTGCTTTAAAGAATTGGGTTTAATGATGATGGATGGGTTACAATCTAGTCTAATCTGTAAATCTGCTCAGCCTTCATAGATCACTCATCAGGAGGACACACCTCCAGAGTCTCTGGAAACAGATAAAAAGCTTTAGCAGTGGCCATCGTAAAACAGCGATAAATAAAGTTAAAGTTAAAGTCCCAAGTCATCATCACACACCGGTGAAATTACATCTCCGCATTTGACCCATCCCCATGGTGGGGAGCGGTGAGCTGCAGCTGTGGCAGCGCTCGGGAACTATTTGGTGGTTTAACCCCCCAATCCAACCCCTTAGTGCTGAGTGTCAAGCGAGGAGGCATTGGGTCCCATTTTTTCAAAGTCTTTGGTATGACCCGACCGGGAATCGAACCCTGATCTCCCAGTCCCGGGGCGGACACTCTACCACTAGGCCACCAGAGCTGGTTATAAATAAATATCAAATAAATAATATCAAATCTCAATCAAATATCAATAAAATAAAATAAATATCTTCATGTTGTAAAACAGAACAACATGAGGCCGTCGTAAAACTTCAGCAGTTAATTCGTTGTTGTATTTGATAAAGGGCTTTTGAGTTCTAATCAAGTGTAAGACATGTAAGATAAGATAAGACTTTATTGATCCCACAGTGGGGAAATTTGTGCATTACCACAGCAAAGAGTACAAAAGTGACCAATAATATAAAAAATAAATTAAGACACTATATACAACAGTAGTTCCTATGTAGACACATACAAAGTAAACATTATGGATAGGGGTTGTGAAACAATGTGGAAGTAATAATACATAAAAGTATCAGCTGTTCTACTACAACCAGTGTTTGCGAAAACTTTTGAGCCACGCCTGCCTAACTGGCAGACGTGAGAGCGTCTCACGCAGGACATTTATGAACCAAGTAGGACAACGTCCTCGCGGGCTTCAGATTTGTATCTGTGCCGTGGTCCCCGAAATTCCTTGAAACGACCCTGGGTGTGGGACTGAGTTTTGAAGGTGATCTGAATTGTATCAAAAAAATAAATATTACATGCTTATAAATTATTATTATTATAAAATTACTAACGTGTAGTGGATATATCTACCTACATTTTCCTTTTCAAACACTGTTTTGTTTTTTAATGCGACTATTTTCCTGTCCTGTTTGTCTCTTAGCTGCATCTCCTCTCAATCCTCCAGAAAAACTGCTGTCTGGCTACTTACTTTTAAACTCACAAGTTACTTTTGAAATTAGCAGATCAAAAAGATCCGTCGACCGCAAAAATAGCGGAATGTGCGGCCGCGCCAGTGAGGTGACGTCACCGAAGCACGGGAGACGAGCTCTGCAGCAGCGGAGCGCGTCAGGCACAAATGAAAGACATGATGAGCAAACATGAACGATCGTGTGTTAATTATGTTTTTTGGGTGGCGCCACTTTGAGAATGTTACTGTGGCCGTGTGCAGGACGCAGCTGCCTGGCGGAGCGCATCAGTAATCAGCGCTCTGCCGCTCTCCACCCTCTCCGCCCCAAAAAAGACCCGCTACGCTGAGAGTCCAAATAAATAAATAACGTAATATATGTAGAAACTAGATCTTTTGAGGGGGAAGCCAACAAACAGTCTGCAATTTGTGGTTTTCAGGAAGTTTATTTTATTTTGGCACGTTCAGAGAAGACGCACGGCGTCAGTCATAATGTCCGACGATTTACAGTTTTTCGTCGGACAATATTAAATCACGTCGGTAATGTCCGACTGTCCGACGTGTTTTCGCTAACACTGCTACAACTACTATTTACTGTCTAAGTGGTAGATATCTGTAATACAGGCATGAACATGTAATACACACATGTACAGTATACACATATCAGGTGCATTATGCATGGAGTGGTGACCTTGGCTGAGTGACTCATGACATCATCATGTGTTATAAAGCCTAACTGCTGTTGGAATGAATGATCTACGGAAGCACTCCTTCCTGCGGCGGGGGTGTATCAGTCTCTGACTGAAGTAGCTGCTCAGCGCACCCACCGACTCGTGCAGAGGGTGATGTGGGTTGTTCATGATGGATGTCAGCTTAGCCAACATCCTCCTCTCACCCACCACCACCACAGACTCCAGAGGGCATCCCAGTACAGAGCTAGACCTCCGCACCAGTTTGTCAATCCTGCTCCAGTCCCAGTCCGTGCATCCGCTCCCCCAGCAGGCTACTGCATGGAAAAGTGCAGATGTAGGATATTAGTGACGGTTTCATCTTGATATTTTTTAAATTTTTGTCAAATATTCTGCAAAAACGTTAAAATATTCCTAATTTCTTCGTAGTTTCAGTTAAAGGTTTTTTTTTGTTCCTGTAATACTTTAAAGTGGCTGGTATCGTGTGTGTGTGCGTGCATGTGTGTAAAACGAATTAAGATCATTTTAACTTATTAGAAGAAAATCTGTCTCTTTGAAAGCAAAGAATGAATATTTGAGTGATTGTTGTAGTTTGTAGTACTCTTAAGGTGTCTGCAAGCATGTGTCTTTTCTGAGCTCGTTGTCTTCTGTCTGATCCTAATTTCAGGTAGTCTAGTTATTGAAAAGCCACCTCCACCTGCACAACCTCCTGGTGTGTTGGTAGGACCAGCTCTCTCACCAGGCCAGGTTCTACCTGGCAAACACCCAGGACAAATCAACCTGGCTCAGCTCCGGCTGCAGCACATGCAGCAGGCTGCTTATGCAAAGCAACAGCAACACCACCACCACCATCAGCAGCAGCAGCAACAACAGCAACAGCAACAACAACAACAGCAGCAGCAGCAGCAGATCCAGCAACAAATGCGTATTGCCTCCCAGTTGTCCCAGCAGCATCCCAGACAGGCAGGCCCTCCCATAGTTCAGCAGCAGGTACGTTACTATCCTGGAATAGAATCTATAGCCTCTTTTATAAAACAATGCTGCCAGTTTGCCACAACAATGAGCCGGCATTTGGAAGCCTACGGTCATTTGTAAGTGGTCAGACCGTGGTGGTAATGTGGCGCAATCATGTCCTTTTTACAAAAGATTACATGATGGTGGTATAAAGGGGGTATGGGGGCGGCCTCTGCGCTGTCACGGACTTCCGTTTATCTTGGACATAACTTGCCTTTTTTTTGCAATTGAAGCTGCACTCATTAAGTTTTTTTTGACTAGCCGCTCCTAAAGGCGTCTATCCTCCACAGTTCCAGATAGAAGCTCCTGGAGCTCTGCATCACTCCAGTTTGGCATTTCAGCTGATTCTGTTTAACTTTCATGTTCAATATAGTTTCTGGCCGGAGCTCGACATTAATTCATCACGTGATATGACACCACCCTCTGTTGCGCCAAGGCGTAATCTGCATTCACAAGTCCGGCGTTGCAACAATATCACTACCAAGCGTGGCGGCACGAATGCTGCAAAATTCCCGCAACGCCATGCTGCCACGGCGCATTCATAAGACACACCGTGTCTTGTTACAGTATTATGATGATTTTCCAGCATGGTGTGTCTTATAAAAAGGGCTTATTACTCTACTTAGCTAAAAAATAGGAAAGGGATTATTTTAACCGTTACCTTATTTCTGATGTTAAATTTTGTATTTATATTTAACTACATCAGCCTCCAAGACTCATCAGTATGCAGCAACTACAAAGAGTTCCAGGGGGCATGAACGGAGGGCCTAGTCCGTCCATGTACCCCTCGTCCCATCATATGCGCCTGCCTGGTCCACCTCAGGGTCGGATGCCCACAGCTCAGCCCAGACATAATGGACAGCAGTACTCGCCCCTGATGCAGCCACAGCTACAGAGACAGGTGGGTTACAAAGGCTTTTGCGCTGAAGTACAACAAGTTTTATTGGGTTTTTATTTAAAACTCTCAGTTGCTGTTATTGTATAGATACAGCAGGGGAGGCTGTGTTTGTTTTCTCTATAAATGTAAACGTTTAACTAAACTTTACGACAGCAAATTGAGGTTTGATTTGTCTTCTTTCCACCTGCAGTTTGTTGGATTTTGGATTCAAGTTATTTTCTATTGATTCTTGCTCAATTGATAATTTAATAAATAAATACATTTAGTTTCGTTCTCTGCTGTGCAAATGTTCAAAAGGGTATTTTCCCTGAAGAAAATCTTATAGATTTTTTGTCCAGGTTGAAGCGTGCTTCTGCATAAACGTTAAATATTTATATTTATTAAACAAATAAAATGGCTTCTTGAAGGTCCTCTGTTTGGAGAAATGGAGATCATGTCCTACAGGACGGATGCTGTTAAATATGTGACTGTTTATGTTTAGGCCATCCTTCTCTGCTTTTATAAGGAAGCATGTCTCAGGTCTGCATAACAAGGCCTCAGTAGTGTATCTATACAACTATAAACTCTTGTATTTGACACAGTGCATTTTAGAAAATTTTCATTTATTTTCTGCACATGAGACGAGGTAAGAGAACCCCCCCACACACACTGTACCCAGCCCATTTTTCTCTGTGTCCAGATGTCTATAGAATCTGAGATGAGCCACCCAAGGTTTCGTTTCTTACTGCAGTCAGGGGTTTGGCACTTTTCCTTCTTTATGTCTTGTGCGGCATGTGATCATCCAACTGCATGATAATGGCATTGTTTCATTTTATGCACAAGTTTTTATGTTTTAGACAGTGATCTCCCTGATTGTTACCCATCCAACTTCATTTTCATTTCCTCTCTGTGGTCATTGCACTTTCTTTTTACCGTTCGTGTGTTTTTCTTGTCCTTTAATCAGATTTTCCTTTCTCTCCGTAGCATTCCAACCCAGGACATGCAGGCCCTTTCCCGGTGGCGTCGCTGCACAATGCCAGTCCCACGAGTCCAACCAGTGCCAGTATGGCTGGTTCCCATGCTCACCGTGGGCCAACCAGCCCCATAATTGGCCCCATTGAACTCATTCCCTCCGTTACTAATCCTGAGAACCTGCCTTGCCTACCCGAGATTCCTCCTATTCAGGTGTCCTTATTTAAAATGTCCTTTTGTGAAATAACATTAAAAAAATATTAATCCATCCATAATCTAATCTTCTAGTTCCGCTTGTTTTTACTTCTGGTAGAAAGTCTGATCTTTTGAATAAGCTATTGTTTGTTTTTCTTGACTTGCCAGTTGGAAGATGCAGGTTCCAGCAATCTTGGACAGCTCCTGTCTCGTTACATCTCAGCCAGCACTCATCAGCTCAGCTCAGTGGACATGAACCCTTCACCTGGACTATCAAAACTTTCTCCTGGGTCGTCAGGTACCTACATGTTCAAAGAGATGAACCGTCACGGCATTCAGCAAAGCTCCTGACTTTCCACAAACTAAAATTATGAACCTGAAGGTTAAAGCATTGATGTCTGTAGTATAAAACAACCCTGAACTGATAAAAAGTTATTTTATTATGATAAACAGTCAGTATAATACAAATTATTTCTTTAAACAGTAAAGCTGGACAATACTCAAAACTAGATGCTCGAAATTGCAGTGTTTTTGTGTAATTTTCAACTCCTGCATGAAAGTTTTTATCATCTTTCATATTTATGTGTGCAGGTCTGTCTAATGCTCAAACACCCGCACGACCTTCGAGCAACTCAAGCACGGGGAGCAGAGGCAGGTACGACAACATGAAGCCATGCGAACAATAAAGCATTATTTAAAAAATTCAAACAACATATTACAAGTCAGAGCTAATAGAGGAATAGAGGCTTTTCTCATGTTTTGTTTGTGTGACCTGAAACTTAAGCAGTTGTGCTACTTCACTGGATTACAAGCTTTTACCATATCTTCTAAATATGTTCAGTTTGTTTACGTAACATGAGCTTTGGACAGGTGTATTGAGACAGGTTTATTTTCTTAATTGCCTTCATGGCCAATATAGAAATGGAAAAAGTCTAATTCTAGGTTACAGTTTGTAGAGAACTCCAAGAAAAATTAGGGAACTGAGTTTTATAATATCACTTTCAGTCAGTGTTCAAAAAAGAAAAGGAAGGCTGCCTGAGCTCGACAAGTGTGTGTTTGACAAACTCACATGTAGTGATTTCTCTGCTGACAAAAGTAACGGCAAATAAAAAAGTTAATGTTAAAAGTACAAAAGAATTCTACAGTAAAATAATCACAAAACAGTCTAATGTGTCATGTTGAAAGGAAGGTAACATTTCATTCTCAGTCGGCTGGAGGGGTGGTGTCAGTTTTAAAAAAGCTAAAGTGTGACATAGACTTTTACAATCTGTGAGCCCGTGAGATTGCCAAGTCGGTGCTGCAGTGCCGACATTTGTTTGACACTGGCCTGCAATACGCCGCAGCGTTTTGTAAAGATCCTAAGCCAATAACAGGAGCAACCCAGAAGCTGCAGCTTCTTTTTGTTTTACTCTAATATCGGGTAAAGAAGGCTACAAGCTAACGTTGAGCTAACAATGCTAACGGTGAACTACAAGCAAGTACTCAGCTCTAAAAATATCTCAAGCTGTTTTTTTCAATGACCAACAATTTGGTATTACAGTGGATCCAATGTGTTTATCTACTTATCAACTTACTGTGTATGACTCATCTTCGCTCGTCAGCTAGAATCTTCTGGTGCTGATCTGTAACTGGCAGCAGCCGTGAAACTCACGGAACGGGAGTGAGAAAATGACTTGTGTGTTTGGAAAATGGGCTGCAGTACCCAAATTTGACCACAGGATGTCATTCTGACTTCATTCTTACGTAATTCACTTTTAACATAGAATATGAGCTTTTGTGCTGATATCCTTTTCCTTTTAAAGCATTTTAGTGGTTTAACCAGTGCCTCCAGTAGTAACATTCCCTCTTCTAAAACTGCGAAGATCCTCAGTGGTTCTATAGACTCTAGTTTTAAAAATAGTTTGTTTTTGTGTCTTTATAGAGTTTCAGCAGTTGCAACAATAATTTGTCCATGGTCTGTTTCCAGCTGTAGCTCTGCAGGCAGAGGGGGAGCTGGAAGTGGAGCCTCTGCAGAGCAGGTTAAAGTGAAGAAGGAACCTGGAACAGAGGACAGCTACAGCTGTCCATCGTCTTCTCTGAAGGCTGAACGGGGACCAGATGCTGGAAGGAGTGCCTGTATGGTATGAAAACAAACTTTCATCTTTGGGAATTGACCTTTCGCAGAGCCCCGGCCCCCTTAGTTACTGTTGCTAAGTCCGACAAAGTGGGTCAAACACTGACCAGCTCACCAGATTGCCGCAATGGAAAGAAGTAGACAGATGCATGTCAGCGACATTTTTTGGAGGAATTCCTCCGCAATATCATCCAGATCGAGGCAAAAAGGGTTACAGTATGCAGTGGAGGGATATATTAGTGTCGGCTCCGCTGAGCGAAGCGTAGCAGGGAACAAGGAGTTGGGAGTTCGAAAGAAGGTGGCGTCCGGGGACGCGTGGATCCGAGGAGCGGTGGCGGGGATGCGTTGTCCCTGTGAGCTGCCAGGTGATCTGAGCTGCAGGCAGCTCTAAAAGCTCCCTGGCGCTCTGCATCGCTCCAGTTTATCATCTCAGCTGAGTCTGTTTACAAAATGAAACTTATGCCCGTGTTTACTTTCATTTTCAATATAGTTCCCGGCCGGAGCTCGGCATTAATTCATCACGTGATCATGACACCACCCTGTCTTGCGCCAAGGCTTAATGTGCGTTTAAGACACACGGTTGAGGTAATATTATACATATTTGCCGGCACGGTGTGTCTTATAAAGGGTCTTGGATAGTCTGGGAGGCGGACCTCCCAGACCGGCTGTTGCTGGTTGAGCTCGATGAGGAGGTTCTGAAGGGGAACGAAGGGGACACGACTACTACCGAGGCTAATGCTTAGTAGTATAAATTAGGCTTAGCTTCACCATGTTGTTTGGAGTTGTCGGATAGTGACAATTGCTATGATGTGTGATTGGACAGTAGCCGTTTTGGGGGCGTGGCCGGCGAAAGGCTAATTGGGGTAACATTGCGATTAATCATCCTTAAAGTTTTGTGTGTTGTATTTATCTGTGTCTGCTTTTGTTTAACACCTCAACACGTACAGAGCGTGTTTGTTAAGGATTGTTTTTTTCCCCCTCAGATGAGTAGTCCAGAGAGCAGCCCCCTGGGAGCTGCGTCTGCAGGCCACGACGCTCTGAGGGTTCACGGGGAACGCATTAAGATAGAACCTGAGTCAGACACACCTTGTTCGGGACTAAATGGAGCCAGTACTATGACACCGTCCACCTCTACGGCCTCCACCAACACTTCGGCCATCAAGAACAGTCACAATCAGTCAGATCCACCGCTCACGAATGGAAACGTAGACAAGAGCAGCGGAGCATCTCAAGCAACCGGGGGTTCTGGTGGGAAAGAAGACGATCCCAACGAGGACTGGTGTGCTGTCTGTATCAACGGTGGTAACCTGCTGTGCTGTGACCACTGTCCAAAAGTGTTCCATATGAAATGCCACGTACCCACCATAAAAATCTTCCCAAAGTAAGTGACCAATAAAAACCACTTCCTTCCTTGATTGTTCTGGATCTTTTTAGAATAATGAAACATTTGAGAATGCTAAAATGTATTAGAAATCCTTTTGAAGCTTTGTGTGGTGTTTGTTTGTCTCAGAGGCGACTTCCTCTGCACGTTTTGCCGGAGTTTAGTCAACCCAGAAATCGAGTACTGTGATGAAAGCAGAAGACTCAAAGAAGATCAGAGCCTGGCTGCTGAAGACCAAAGGGTCTGCACACTTAAACCCCCTCAGAGAATGTCTCTGTGATGGGTTTACTGAGCTAACACTCTCTTCCTCTGCCTGCAGAAATGTGAACGGGTCCTGCTGTATATTTTCTGTCATGAGCTGAGCGTGGGCTTTAGGGAACCGGTTCCTAGTTCTGTAAGTATTCACACACGCACCATTCAGTCTGTTACACTACATGATGGCTCCTAAATGAAACATTTAACTTTACGTGTATAATCCAAGAAAGATCTTTCTTTTTTTCTTGTTGGTCCACATTATAAATCAGAAGGAGCCTTAACTTGGTTTACGTCAAGAGAGAGATAAGAAACTTCCATCTTCTCATGCAGGAGATAGAGCGGCACCGTCTGAATGATGATCATAGAAAACATAATCAGATAAATGAAACAATTCCTGATTGTTTCACTGTGTTTATGTTCTACGGTGCCACTATAAATGCTAACAGCTAGAAGGAAGATGTCACACCACCAGATTAATGTCAGTCACTGTGTTTTGGAATTAGAATCAGCTTTATTGTTATTGCACCAGCATCCTGGAGCAACAAAATTTGACTCCACAGCACAACCTGACCAAGAATAAACACACAAACACATCAAGACAAAAAAGGTACAGGCATGCTATATGAGCTGCCACTACATGGCGCTTCTTTTCAGTTAGATGAGAACGGATAACAAGAGGAGATGGGGTGGGGCATTCCAAAGTTACCCCCAACAGGGGAGAACTCTGATATGTAAAACACCTCAGCATGTAAGCAAAAAACTCAGGTTACAGTATAATCCACAAATTGTGGGTGGGAGGGGCTGGGGCCCCCATCCAACCAAGGAAGTTCGCACTTCTTCAGCGTGCTCTCAGCCTCTGCTGGTCTGGGTGTGGAGGAGGAATAGAATAGACTTTATTGATCCCACAGTGGGGAAATTCACTTGTCACAGCAGCACCATCACTCAAAGGGTAATTAGAAGAAAGATAAAAACAAGGATACATCTATATACACATAGGCAGTAATCTAGTATTGTAATCTTAGATCACTAAAAAAAACACAAATAAAAGATGAAAACAAACTTGGTACCAACACTATGCAGCATACTGTAAGAGACACAGACAACAATGTGAATCCGGTATTGCACAAGTATAGAACACATACTGAATAAAGCATTGGTGTTATTGTGTACCAGGATGATACCAGCACAGCTTAAACTGAGGAGTTATACACTCTTACAGCAGAGGGGATGAAAGATCTGCTCTCAGTTTTACATCTGGGATGTCTCAGTCTACCTCTGGAGGAGCTGTCCATGATCTCCACAGTGGAGTGCAGTGGATGGGAGGGGTTTCTTAAGATGGAGGTCATCTTCCCCAGCATCCTCCTTTCACACGTCTCCTCAACAGAATCCAGTGGGCAGCCCAGAACGAATGAGGAATGAGAGAAGCACTCTGGCACACAGAGATAGGACAAAGGGCCTTGGGATGATAAGGGAGGAGAGGAGGAAAAAGTGTCTGCACTCTCCAAGAAGCAGAGGAGGAAAAAAAACAAATAATCGTAATAATTAATGCATTCAAGGACAAATCTAACTCTGGCTGTGCATAGATCTACCAACTACTAGTCTTTAGTTTCATTGATTGTAACTAGTTATCATTAATGTTAACATTTATTAGCTCATTGATGCATTCATTAATTATATTTATTCTGATTTATTACCATTTTATTTCAAATAGATTAGAACAAAAAACATTTCTAGTTGCATTCATTAAACCTGATAAAACTTTAAAGGATCTATATTTATTCTATTTCCTGGACTCCTTGGAGCAAAAAGCTGAGTTTTACTTAGTTGTTTCTATCTGAGATAAGGTGATCCATACGTTTTTGTTTTTTCAATCCAGGTGCCCAACTACTACAAGATTATTAAGCAGCCCATGGATCTGAAAAGGGTGAAGAAGAAGCTGCAGCTGCGGAGCTCTCAGTACTACAAGTCCGTACAGGAGTTTGTGCAAGAAATGCGCCTCATCTTCAAGAACTGTGCAACATACAATGAGGTGAGCAGCATGTGTTTTCAGCCTGATGGGGGGTGTCCACTTGCTGTGCATGCAGATCAAAGAGAAACAGATAGAAATGAGACGATGGACTTTGCTCTGAAGGGTGTTAGCTCTGCTGGTTTATTATCATAACTAAATAGGTTGTAATTAAACAGTCATGATGAGAATATGATCAAATTATTGTGCAATTTAGGTTTTTTTTAAAAGAAATTTCTGCTCATATCAAAGAAATGTTTTTTTGTCAGTTTGGTTTTCTCTTTAACTGGGAACAAGTACAAGATACTTAAAAAAGGAAAGGTGCCTTAAAAGTAACAGGGTATAAAATTAAAGCAATATTCTTGGACATAAAATATAAAAGGACGGGACATGCTCCATTGGGTAAAGGGCAGAAAGGTGAAGCAGGTTCAGTAAAACAAAGACAAATTTCTAAAGAAGTCTGATGATGCATCAGCTACATGTCCAGGAGAGGTAACGGTCATTACCTCCACTGTAAATAACACAGGTGGACATGTTTAAAGACCAAATTCACTGAGAAATGTGTAAAACTTGTTCTCTTTGAAATACGGTCGGTCACTCCGAGTTTAACATGAAGGCTTCTACCCCCTTTTTCTGTTAAGATGCCATTAGAAAACAGACGGTGAAACTCTAGGATTAGAAAAGCCTGACAGATCTACGTCACACTGTCACTTAACATTCATGGACTCACCCATCTTGACTCACGACGGGGAAGGCTGTTGTTGGTTTAGCGTCTAGGAAACAGCAGAGGACGTCTGGGCTAGTAGAAGCTAACCGTTAGCATTAGCAACTCCACCACACAGCAGAACTCCTCCAGGCTTGTGTTATTTGTGGAGATGAAACATCAACGTTGCAGCAAACAGAGTCAGTGGTAGAGTCGTGATGCTGTTAGCCAATCACAGAAGAGATGTCCGGATATTCATTCATCTTTCTCACCCTACTTGTTTTCACGTTCTTTACCCCAGAACAAAGAGTTTATATCTTCTCTGTTGGTCTCATCAGTACCACTCTAAGTAAAAACGGACGATAGAAGTTAAAGCAAAATGCCAGAAAGACGAGTCTCCTTCCTCCAAAGCTGATCAGTCAACTACTAAATGATGAGGATTGATTATTGATGAAGAAAATGATCTTTGTCTAATGGCCGTTATTCAGGCTGTCATGTTAGTGAAGTTTGAGTCACAAAGTCAGTGTTTACCTGTTACATCGCTGAAGTGCTGAGCTAACACCTAAGAGCAGTAGCCAGTTCAAAGCTTTATTTCACTTATTTGACACGTCTAAAAGATTAAAGGGCTTTTCTAACCTCACCGTGAGCACAGCGTGGTGTTGGACCACTGCAGCCTGTTTGCACCACCTACTAACACCGATAGCTGGAGAAACTATTAACACTGCATCCCAGTGAAACACGATGATTTGTCTTTATTACACAGAGGTGATCACAGAAACTTTCTATATATTCATCTCTTAAGGTTTCTTGTTTTCTCAAGTACGATTGATGTTGCTGTTTTCTCAACTGTGGTAAATGAAATAAAAACATCCAAATGAGCTTTTTACAAGCTGGCAGCTTGTAACACAACAGCCGGATGTGGGTAAAACAGCATGTGTATGTAGCTACATTAATGTGGTGACAAAAGAAAAAAGAGTGGAGGAAAAAAGTGATCATACATTCAGTTTATCATGTGTTACCTTCACTTTGTGTATTACTGACGCCTTGTGTTTAAGCACAGTAAAAAGAACAGATGTCTGGTCTGTTATGATCTAAACTGCCTGTGCTCTGAATTCTTCTCTCCTCCTCGCTGCTTCACTCTGTGTTGTAATGTTATTACCCCTTTTAGATGTCTCGAATAATCCAAGTTTATGATGAGGAGAAAGAGATTAATACGCAGGTAAGCTGTTTCTAATGGAGCACAGATATCCTGTTCTCTCCCACTGAGGCTCCAAGAAATGTTTTTACCTATTTTTTAACCACAGTGACTTTCTGGGCAGCAAAAGTCTTTAGTTTCAAGCCTACTTCACACTGGAGGCATCAGTGGTGCGGAACGTCGCTGCTTCAAATAGAATCCATTATAGTCTATGGGGTTGATCCAAACCAGCCGCAGCACGGAAATTTCCAGGTGTGTCCCGGAAGCAGCACGCCGCACCGCTAAAGATGGGATACACGTCAATTTAAGCTGTTAACATAGGGCTGGACAGGAAATCACATGCAGTTTCAGTGTAAAACCTCCAGTAATTTTCAAAATAAAAGCCTTGAAGCGATGCAATTTCATATCTATGTAGATTACGTCTATACATGTGCTCTCGCGGCTTATTTACTCCCAGTATCTTTTGAGAAGTACAACGGTGTGTTTTTCATGGCTTTAATCCTGGCTGTGGAGAGAAACTTTATATATGACATCAAACGTGATTTTATTCTTCTTTTTGGTTTAATGGCGGATGGCATTAACAAACAAACCGTGACCTTTGAAGTCTCGAGGGATTTTGTGATCTCGCAAGTTCAACGAGGAGGATGGCAGAGAAGCCGCTCGGCGGCTGAAACTCTCCCGGTGTGGACTGGCACACAGCAAAGCAAGCAACTGAACCGCCCCACTGCCGTTCTGCGCAGCTGATGCCTCCAGTGTGAAGGAGGCGTCATTGTGTCAATGTTTATATCAGCTGTGACTGAGCTGTGCAGAGGGATGTGAAGACCTTAGATTCTGGACTCGTTTCCCTGTTTTTATTATTCAAATCTCTTTTTTTCACCTACATATTAATATTTCTTGTGTTTTTACTTAGAGGTTTGTAATTTATTATGATGGTTGTGGCTGACAGCAGGTGTGGTGAAGAGCCTCCTGATGGTCTTGGCCTGTGAGCTGATCCACATGTTTAGAGTAGAAGATGTGTTTCCTAAAGGTTTCATTCGATGAGAAACTAATACTTGTTCTTTTTGAAATATGATCAGTCACTCTGAGTTGCATAAACATGCTGAACAAGAAAAATGTCTTCAACCTCCATCGCCTGCGTCAGCCACAGAAAGGAAAAACAATCGGGTCAGAAAAAGCCAGTCTCTTCTATGTCACAGGGAGAATTTGCTTTTGTAGCCACACCCACCTTTGCTTTGGACCGCCCACGTGAAGGAGATTGCAGAACAAGGCTTGGCTGGTAGAAGCTAACCGTTAGCAACTCCACAACGTTGCAGAACATGTTCAGGCTTGTGTTTGTGGAGATCAAACATCATTGTTTTTAACCCGGGAAAGAAGAGCCAACGGAGGCAGCAGAAGAGCTGCATGGCTGTTAGCCAATCAGAGGCGATACATTTGCATATCATTAACATTAATGATTAAGAGTCTATATTATGCCCCCCCAGCGGAAAATACTTAAATGCGTTTCTACAAATCTTAACGTGATGACGGAGTTTTATTTAAGCCAAAAGGAGGAGTTGTTTATACACATGAGGTATTTATACAGAATGTTTTACTGTGTTTGTGCCAGATGTGTTTGGTTGTAAATATTTGTCATCATTGTTTCTAATAAACATTAACAACATATTAAAAGTGAACTGACAGAAAAATGATGAAAAGTCTCCTGCTGGGGTGTGTTGGCGCCAGGAACAGCTGGTAATATGTCCGTTATTCTCGTATGGATTAGGCCAAACGTGATGAGTTGTATTATTTTTTAGATCTCATGTACAAAAAGTTTGTTCCTGAATATTTCTTTTAACTTTTAGTTGCAGAATCAAGCAGAGGAGTTTAACCATGAATCATATATTTTTCTTTTCGAACACAGGTGGTTTGGCAGTGAAGGTTTTGTCTCCCTGTAAACGCTAGAGTTGTCTTTAAATATGTTCAGCAGCTGAATTTGAAGGGGATATTTAAAGCTGCCGGTTTCAATGCTTCATGGAGCCACAGTGGGGCAGGAAGGCAGGATATCTCTGCTCTGTACAACAAGCTGGAGCCGCTCTGCCACCAGGAGTTTTAACCAAAATCTAATTTGTCTCCTCTTCCTCCCTCCTGCCTCAACTCATTCATGTTGTCCCACTCCATCGTGTTCTCACACCTCCTTCCTCTGTACCGCTCCTCACGCACTTCTTCTCCAACCTCTTCCTCCTCTTCCTCCTCCTACAGGTGGGGTCTGAGATGGCGATATCTGGCAAGGCGGTGGGCCTGTATTTTGAGGAGAAGCTGGCAGAGATTTTCCCTGGCCAGACCTTTCCCGACACGCCAGACCCCGAGTCCCCGGACGAAAAGGAGAAGGAAGACGAGGACACTGATGACTCGGAGGAGGAATTCATACAGCCGAGACGCAAACGATTGAAAACGGATGATAAAATTGTCCATGTCAAGTGAAAACTGTGGCAACATATGAGAAGTGAGAAACTGTCTTCCTCCTGTACTGCACTTCTCTCTCCCAGTCTCTTTTTTATTTGGAGAAGATGAGGTTTTCTAAACTAACTGGATGATCTCATTACCTTTAAAACAGTTGTTGTCTTCTGCTATGATGATGATGATGATGTTTTTGGGAACCTTTGAGGGTGAGAAGATGGGAGATCTGCATTCCCTCTGTATTCCATGGACATTCACTTACTTGTACAGACTGAAGTAGAACTTGTTTTGTTGTAGTTAGCAATTGGTTATTTGTTTTCTATTATCCATTTGCATTTGTAGATTTGTTGTGACAACTGCTTTATAAAAACACCAAGATCTCCTGTTCTGTTGGATGTATAATATCTATACTTTGACATGGAGTCACCAAGTATTTGTATGACTGTTGGAAATGTTATGTAAATAAGAGAGTTTAACCCTCTGAAGGTATTGCTACCGTATAGATGTCTCGGTGCATCATCAATAAAACCTGTTCTTGAAATATGTTTGTGGAGGTTCCCTGACATCACACAAATTACATCAGCTAGCAAAGAATTACTGATAGGATGTTGCCATTTTCAGAGGCAAAATGGATGCTGTCAAACATTTATTCAGTAACCTTTTTGCACAGCATACACACACATATATATATTGCATGATTGTATGTAAAATATATATATACTGTACACATGTGACTGTTACATAAATACAATTTTATTTCCGTTTTAAGCTAAGTAATTGGAGGAAAGAGCAGGTTTCCTTGTTGCTAACACCACAACTGCCGTATGATTTTATTTTGAAAGAACAGTTATAGCTTTTCGCCACTTGAGGGCGCCAAGTCACTATCTCCCCGTCGCTTCTAAACTGTATAACAGAACAAGAGTTTAGTTCCAGTTTTTCGCCACTTGAGGGCGCCAAAATCCCACCTCCCATTTGCTTCCAAACGGTACAGTGTAGTTACGGCTTTTTGCCACTGGAGGGCGTAAATTTTCCTCAATCAAATACCCAGTGAAGAACACTGTAGCGTTGTAGCTAGCTGGGTTAAGCACTTTTTACACAACCATTGTGTTTAACACTGTTACATAAATACAATTTGAATTCCGTTTTAAGCTAAGTAATTGGGGAAAACGAGCAGGTTTCCTTGTTGCTACCACAACTACCATAGGATTTTATTTTGAAAGAATATACAAAACGTTTTTCTAAGAAACTATTTTAACTTTATTTTATTTAACCAGATGAGTCGATTGAGAACTCGTTCTCATTTACAACGACAATTTATAAAAGTACTTCCCCCTCCTCCTCTTTAATATTAATTTTTTCCCAAGAAGACAACAACAAAGATGAAGATTTTATTTTTCAGCTTGACTGAAAGGCTAAAATGTTCTCAGGGTTTAACGGAACAATTCCAGCTTTTCCCCACTTGAGGGCGCCAAATCCCATCTCCCTGTTGCTTCTAAACGGTTTATTAGAACTACAGTGTAGTTACAAATTTTTGCCACTGGAGGGCGTAGATATCCCTAAATCAAATACCCAGAAACAGATTAGCTGGGTTTAGCACTTTGTACACAACCATTGTGTTTAACACTGTTACATAAATACAATTTGAATTCCGTTTTAAGCTAAGTAATTGGAGAAAAAGAGCAGGTTTCCTTGTTGCTACCACAACTACCATAGGGTTTTTTTTTGAAAGAATATACAAAACGTGTTTCTAAGTAACTATTTTAATTTTTAAAAATAGATCCCCCTCCTCCTCCTTAATATTATTTATTTCCCTAGAAGACAACAACAAAGATGAGGATTTTATTTTTCAGCTTGACTGAAAGGCTAAAATGTTCTCAGGGTTTAACGGAACAATTCCATCTTTTCGCCACTTGAGGGCGCCAAATCCCATCTCCCTGTTGCTTCTAAACGGTTTAATAGAACTAGTGTAGTTACAGCTTTTTCCCACTGGAGGGCGTACATTTCCCTCAATCAAAAACCAAGTAAAGAACACTGTAGCGTTGTAGCCAGTGACTGTACACCAATGAGTGTATATATAAGAAAAGAGCAGGTTTCCTTGTTGCTAACACCACAACTACCGTAAGATTTAACTGAACAGTTCCAGTTTTTTGCCACTTGATGGCGCCAAATCCCATCTCTCCGTCGCTTAAACGCTTTAACAGAACTAGCGTTTAGTTTCAGCTTTTCGCCACTGGAGGGCGGTGTAGGTAACAAGACATTACTCATTAGCACTTCCTGTGGGTTCCTTCAAATTAAAACATACTATTAAAAATACGAGTTTTAGATTAATGTTACCAGCATATGTAGTAACAGGAAAGCAAGAACGTCTTCACTTAGAGAAACTACTTAACTGCTAAAAAATAAAAAAATCTATGTTAATTATCTGTGTTCGACAAGATTACATAAACGAGCTAAAGCAGGAACTATTAGCAGCTAGCTACAGCAATACAAACATGTCAGATATGCCTTCTGGTGGCCAACCGGCGAAACTAATGCCATGGTACACTTAAAAGGATTTTACTCGTAATAAATTAAATAAAGCTAGAAAACACATTAGTTTTAAAGGGAAGAAGGTCGCCCTCCAGTGTCTGATAGTACTACACTTTGATTCTTTATAGCCATTTAGAAGAGAATATTTTAGCCTCCTTATCTTTATTAAAGGTTTCATTTTTTTTATCTTTCTTGTTTCTTGGGAATATTAATATTAAGGGGGAGGAGGAGGAAAAGAAGAAGAGGAAATTGGATTTCTAAAATTGCAAGAGTTATTTCAAAATAAAACGCACCACACTTAATAGGTCATAAAAAATAAATATATTTAGTTACAAAATTTTACCAGCATACATTTACTGCATCTGATAGAAACACATAAACGTTGATATACATTGATTAAGTCATTGGAGAAAAATAGCAGGTTTCCTTGTTGCTACCACATCTACAGTAAGATTTTATTTTGAAAGAATAGGGTTTAACCTCTTATATATACAGTCTTTGGGTTTAATGTCGATGGGTTTAACTCATTTTTACAGTTTATAGGTTTAACTGAACAGTTGCAGCTTTTTACCACTCGAGGGCGCTAAATCACATCTCCCCGTCGCCTCTAAATGGTTAACAGAACCAAGAGTGTATTTGCAACTTTTCGCCACTGGAGGGCGTAAGTTCACCTCTCAGCAGTTTGACTCTATATAACCATTTAACACTGTTACAGAAATACATTTTTAATCGTATTTTTAGCTAAATAATGAGAGATAATGACAGAGCAAGTTTCCCTGATGATCCTACAAATGGCGTATACTTTAATTTTAAGTGTTTTTCTAAGTAAATACTGTAACTTTCTTCTCTTCCTTCTTATCCTTAAAATTGATACTTTCAATTGTTCAAAAACAAAGATTATGATTTTTTTCAGCTTCACTGAGATATGAAGGCTAAAATATTCTTGTTTAAAAAGAACTACAATGTAATTCCAGCTTGTTGACGCTTGGGGGCGCAAATTCCCCCTTCTCGCTCATACAAAGTCAACGAAAACAGTTTGTAGCTGTTGCTAGGGAAATGTGTACAGTGGTGCAAGGCATTTAGTAGCACAAATATATTAACTTTAAATAAACTATAATAAATAACTAAATCCCAACAGCCAAAGGTACTCCTGGTCTAAAGTTTGCAGGATTGTTTTTTTTTTTTTTTTTTTTTAGATAATCCCCTTTTGCTTTATTAAATTCCTAAACGAATAGATCAGCACCAGCCTTTGTCCAGGTCGGAACATGTCCGAGGAAAGCACGTGACATTACAGGAAACCTGAAAATAAAACCAGGAGTTGACATCAGTGAGCCTGGTGCTGAGTCGTCAGTCTGCGGCGTGTCAGCTGACTCTTTGCATCACTTCAGAAATTTAATCCAGCAGCAAGAAGCCTGGTGTTCCTCTCCTGTCTGACATCAGCGTCTGTCTCAGGTAGGTTCTGGGGAACATCTGGAACTCAGTGATCATGTGTTTTTGACATTTTCCCTTCTCTCTTAAGTTAATATAAGATCTGTCTTAAAATGTGCCTTCAGTTTTAAAATAGTTTGAAACAGTCATTTTCATGAAGTATTGGTAATAAAGGTATATTGCTTTTCACGTCTATGTGCTAAAATGCAGCTTGAAGGATTTATTACTGCTTGAAACGAATTACCCAACATGCAAGGACAAACAGTCCTAATCCAGTTTACAATGCTCGCTGATATGTGATGAGTTTATGTGAAACGCGCGAATTTCACTACATGTTCTTTTCTGCAGAGATGCAAATTAACCTGCAAAAGCATGAGCTTGTTCCGCAAATCAACAGAACAAAATTAGTGAATCGCTACAGAACTAAAAATGTTTAAAAATGATTGAAATGTACACCGGTGTTGTGTCGAGATCTGTCCCCCGTCGAGAACTGTGCCCTCACCTGTTTAGATTTCTAGCCATCGTGTTCCTGTTCGATCTGTTCAAATATTCCTTTTGCTAAAATATCTGTTTGAGGTATACGAATAAGGATATGTACTTCGTGAAGTAAGGAAACAGTTATATGTAGTAGCTACTTAACAAATGTCTCAATTTATTTTCTTAATAAACAAGCAATGTTTAGTTTTCATGATTTTTGCCCCTAGCATAAATAAAGAAGGTCAAAAATAATTATTTTATGAAGTTTATAAACTATTAATAATTTTAAAAACCTGAGCTTACGGCCAAACGGTAGAGGAACATTTCCTTGAGGGGGACACATCTCCACATAACACTTGTAATCGGCATAACCCTTATTTTGAAGGGCACAAGTCATACGTCACGTGACAATAAACAACCAATCAGCTCTCTTCTTTCGACTTGTTTATCGTCTGCTTGCATTTTCGCAGTTACTGTGAGGAAGGACTCCGGCGGCATCTCAGCGGCCACACAGGTAAGAAATAAACAGATTTTTATTAAAATAATCGTTAGTGTGCTTCATTAAAGATGTTTCTTAAATCAAACGCCACTCATGGTATCCATTAGTCCGCCATGTTTAGGTGTGTGGCTAGCAGACGAGCCGGTTGATGAATTTTCCAGACTGTTTTCTTTTTCGTCCTGTTTTAACAATCGTTTAGAAATTAGATTATTTTTTATAAATGATGCTGATCTTTATTTGGTTGATTCATGTAAGATTTACCATATGGTTGAGACATTCATTGGTTATGTAACTGTAATTTATCTTAGTTGTTTGTCATAGTGAGAAATTAGGATTTATTCCATGTTTTTGTTCGATCTAACAAACAGTCATCTCATTTGTTGTTGTTTACTAACAGAAGTCTCTGTCTGTAGATCATGGGGGTGGATGGAGTCCTCACACAAAGCACTTTGGGATGGAGCGCTCCAGAAAACTTTACATCCTTATGTCCTAATGGGTCCAAATGGGTTTGGGAAGGCCTTGGGGAATGTGCCCAAGATGGGCGGGACATGGCCAGTGTCTACCTAGGCCTCCTGTCCATCGTCTGTTTCATGGTGTCCTCTCTTCCGTACGTCTTTCTGGGATTAAACCACTCTTTGGCCCTGGAGCGGCTGTCTTTATGTAAATGTAGTGTATTCATCATTTGTCTCTAATTGCAGACAGTACTACAGCTCGTGTAAATCGGGCAACATGGACAGCGCCCTCTCCATTTGGTTTCTGCTGCTGTGGTTGGGGGGAGATTCCTGTAATCTGGTGGGCTCCTATTTGGCAGACCAGCTCCCAATTCAGGTGACTGAAGATGCTGATTGCACGAGTCCAAAGTCCGTCTCACTGAGGAGTACTGTTTTTTTAAATCTGTCCACTGATCTATACCTTTTCAAAGCAACAGTCAATGATTTCAGATTACTTTAATCATAACTTTCAAATAAAGCAGTAAAGTTAGCAACTCCAACCGTGCTTATAACTATATTTATTTACTGAATCTATCAGAATAACCTCACAGGAGTTTGAGTTATACATTTAAAGCACATTTCATGCTAATGACTCGTTTTTTAAATTACCTGCTGAATTGTGCTTGTTTATTCTCGTTATCCAGCGATATACAGCAATTTATTATGTCGTGGCTGATCTGGTGATGCTGGGCATGTACTCGTACTACAAGTTCAGACACAAAAGGTCTCAAAGTAAGTGCAAATGTTCTTGTATTTCTATTTAAAACTAAATGATTTTCTTGTTCTGTCTCTTATTTGAGCCTTCTGTACTCAGATTTAAACGTTATTATTTAGAAGTAGTTCTGGTAAACCCAGTTGTTGCGTCTTTACCAGGCAGAATGGTTTTGAACCTGCTCAGCTTGTCCTGTGTCCTGAGTCTCACTGCGAGCCTCGCTCGTCTCTCGGCGCTGGAGCTTCAACCTGAAACGATTTCCTCTGGGTTCAGAAGTCGATCCTTGCTCTCAGCCACGGAGAATGGCTCCATCCAGGTGAGGCCGGTTACTGAGCAGGAGGAAATAAACCAATAAACTGTTTATTTTAGTGTCACTAATGTCTGAACTACATCTCTGTCACGTCAGGCGTTTACAACCAAAGAGATTATTGGTTTCACCATTGGATCCCTGTCTTCAGTCCTGTACCTCTGCTCCAGACTCCCTCAAATGTACACCAACGTGAGTACAACAGAGGCAGCGGTCTCAGATGGAGAGATGGCTGCTGTTTACGCTTTGACCTCTAGATGTCCGTAATTGTTACTACGGCGTGTTTCCGTCAACGCAAGGAAAAAATGAAGTATTTTGTAATAACAGGAACATTTCTCCTTATAAAGTCATATGAATTTCATTTTGACGAGAAGTTTTCTCATAATAATGTCGTGATAACGTGTTTTAGCATCTCGTAATAATGACAACATCTCTCGTTATTTTGAAAACAACAGAACAAAATCAATTTGTACAACTTTAAAATAATAGTTAAAACTGCGTAACCCTGAAAATCGATTCGATGAACTTAATACTGGACTTTTTGTTCTGTAGCTGCTGAGATAACATCAAACATTTTTTTTAAATAAAACCTTTTTTTGCCTTGTTCACTTCCTCTCTGTCTCCCCCCCACAGTTTAAGAGGAAGTCTACAGAAGGAGTGTCATACTTCTTGTTTGCACTCGTCATCCTGGGGAACACCACATACGGTCTGAGTGTCCTGCTAAAGAACCCCGACCAGGGCCAGGGAGAGACCAGTTACCTGGTGCACCACTTACCCTGGCTCATCGGCAGCCTCGGCACCCTCTCCTTAGACCTCATCGTATCCTTTAAAATAAAATAGAATAGAATAGACTTTATGGATCCCACAGTGGGGAAATTCACTTGTCAAAGCAGCACCACCACTCAAAAAGATAATTAGAAGAAGAAAAAGCAGCCATAGTTTAAGTTCTAACATGTCCTAACTCAGTCTGAAGATGTTTCATCACGACAGAGTGAAAACGCTGCTGTCAGCATTGAGGTCCAGATACGTGACGCTTTTCCTGTCTGCAGTAATGATTGTTGTCTCTCAAGCATCAAGTTTGTTGTAGCCTGTATGAAGTTACAGGCTTTGTGTCGAATCAGGAAAACTTGAGCAGACTTTAAGCTGAAATATTCCACCACACAAGAACTTTTAAAACCTGAAAGTGTTCATTTAAACCCGTTTGAGTCATTCTTGAATCCCGAGTGGCTGAAACATCTAAAGCACGCTGGATGGTCGACCTCCCAGACGAGGGTTCTTTACCCTGAACATTCATGCTTGAGTACCCAGATAAAAACCATGCATGCATGGGTAGAATATGCAAATTCTACACAGAAAGGCCACAGCAGGGATTTGAACCTGCAACCTTCTTGCAGCGAGGCACTACTTCTACACGCTACACCACCATGCAGCCTATTGGCCTTTTTTAATCTGACACAAACTCTTCCACTACAAACTACCACCTGTTTTCTGTAGTTTTCTCCTTCAAGTTTTTCTTAACTCTCTCAGATCTCCATACAGTTCCTGATTTACCGCAGCGCTCCGGTTCGGAATGTGAACGGTGGCATCGCAGCAGAAGAAACGGCGCCGCTGATCGGGAGTTGAACGCCAAAAGTTCCAGAGGAGCTCAAGTAAAAACTGACCTTCAGTTACAAAACATCGTCTCAACTCATAGGAAAAAACATAACACCTTTCAGTTAATTTTTTTATTTATTAAGATTCCACCTCTTAATGTTTACATTTTTTAATTCTGTGAAGTTCATTTATGGATGGCGTTCAATTTTATCAATGTTTTTAGAAACCATCATAGGTAAAAGCGTAAAAGTCTGAAAAGTTTTGTCGACTTTCATGGCCGCAAACTATCCTAATCAGGTCTGCTGCCCCCTGGTGGAGGACCTACAGGTGGCAAGGGCCAATTTTATTTGTCTATTACTGTTATATCCTTATTTAATTACATAATAATAATTAGTTATTAGACAAGGAGTAGTTCAGTTTCAAAACTATTTTTTAATTATTGTTTAATATTTCAGGCATTAAGGAGTTAAAATGGTGCTTTTCAGTTTCTAAACACGCATACAGCTGGTTAACTCCTATAAACACACGCACACACACACACACACACACACACACACACATCTCTGCTCTCATTTATCGTGTTTGGGGAAATTTTTATCCTTTCAGCCTTTCCATCTGTAAACATGCAGTCATTTGTTTTTAGTCACTTTTAATTCAAAATTACATTAAGTGCCAAAAACATGTTTATATTTGTAATTTTTGTGCAATAAAACACATTTTCAGACTTATTACCTTTAGAAAAACACATTTGTGACCAATGCTGATTGCACTTGGTGTTGTTGGTTACATCTCATGTGGATTTTTGATGCTTTGTTGTAATTTTTATTGTCCGGTTTTTGCACGATTTAATGTAGAAGTAGGTTTTGTACTTTAGGAGATGTTAAACATATCCATCCGGTCCGTGTACTGTAAACAAATAAACAAATGAAGAGCATTTTTCCTCCTCTTGTTTCGTTGTTTTTTATGTTTTTATTGTAACTCCTCTTCCCTCCCATCTCTATCTGGGAAGTCGAGGTCTGATCCTGGCCTTCACATTGACCTCTGACCCCTGGCCTTCACTGACTTGAGCCCTCAGGCGCTGCTGTTGACCTGCTCCTGGGGGGCCTCGACAGCCGTGTTATTTTTCTTCATTAGCAGAATCACGCTGACCTCTGGAGTTTCTCCCACCTCCTTCGTGACACGCGTGTTATTAAACATGACTCAGCTAGGAAGGGCCCACTCACGAGGATGTCGAGTAAAAACATAATTTGGGAATTTAATGTGTGTGTGTGTGTGTGAAGCGGGTTTAGGAGTCAGCAGGCTGAGCCGGTGATAGGGCGGACCTATCCATCACCAGGGATGAACAACAGGCTGTTTATAAACACTGCATGCTGGGACTTTTTTAATTAGATGGTTCCAGTTCCTGCAGGCTGGGAAGAGCAGATTATACCAGTTCAAGCCTCATGGGATAAAAATAGATATTTATATTTTAATTTTTACAACCTGAACTTCCTCCATCAGAGAAAATCTGAGTTCAAATCCTCACTTTTCCAAATGCAGAATCTCAAGGTTGTGTTACTGTGTGTGTGTGTGTGTGTGTGTGTGTGTGTGTGTGTGTGTGTGTGTGAGAGAGAGAGAGAGAGAGAGAGAGAGAGAGAGAGAGTACAGAGGCTGTTCTATTGTCAACATTACACAAAGTAAAAACTGGACAAAAGTGACAGGACGAAGCACACGCTGCACGGCAGGAAGTCTCCCAGAATCACCAGTGAGTCCGCTGCCTCTAACATGAAGAAAATAGAGATTAAAAAAAGAGATTTTGTTGGTTTTAGGGACTGAATTTTGTTTTGGTGATAACAAAATCCATCTCGAGAATAAAAAAATCACGTTTCTTCGTGGTATGATCACAGAAAGCTTGTTTTTCAATTTAAAATCTGTTTCTTTAGGGAAATTTAATGTATTCATCAAATCAAATGTTCATAAAATAATTTCAGGAAGAAAAATATTTGAAAAAGCAATGAAAGCATTGAAAGTTCCATTCTCTGAGAGGAAACGGTTATGGTCAAAGTAACCTTTGATAATTTACATTCCTCCTCCTGATAGCCAAACACCCTCCCTCCCCGGGTCAGCTTACTCAGAATTAAGCTGTGGACTTTACTCACTAAATCCTGGGGCCACGTTAATGTGAGCGTTGGTTCCAGGGGCGTCAGTAAACAGAGCGGGCCGTTATCCAGCTGCAGCTACCAGTCAGCTGCTGTCCGATAAGGACCAGGATGGGATTTATGAAGTGCTGAATCTATCTCTGGACTTGTGTTCGGAGTGATTTGGGACTAATGAGGTTTAAGGGTTTGACCGCGCCATCAGTTTAGACCGCTTGTTTAGAGAATCCCCACTGAGTGTGTGTGTTTGGACAGTTTCCATGGCATTACTCATTTTCCCATGTGGATGTGTTTTTGGAATCTTTATCCAGTTTCAGAGGCCAGTTGGACTAATTATTGTTGATGTGCAAGTCCCCTTAAAGTCACCCCCCCATCATCTTTGTCTTCTGTTTTGGACACCCGTCTCCCTTGGGAAGAGCCATCATGGTTAGGACTGGGTTCAACAATGTGACACCCCCAGAAGATCCATGGTGACATTTGCTGTCTCCTATCGTTTAGCGTCACTCTCGACACAGCTGGATCTGGTCAGAGATGAGAGACTTGGATGGTTTATTATCACTTCTGCAGATGTTGAAACGAAACCGAAAATTAGACAAAACACAAAGATATCGATTAAAAACACAGAAAAGTATCTTTAAAAAATAACAAGACAGAATTAACAATAGAGTTAATAAGATTCAGTGCTACACTTGACAAAAAGTCAACTTTTACACAAGATAGCTTAGTTACTCATCTTCTAAATCACTCATTCCTCAGTAGGGCCGCAAGGAGCTAACTCCAGCAGTCATCAGGTGGGAGGCGGAGGACTTCCTGGACAGGTCTCCAGTCAAAGGACATGCATAGACAACTATTCACACTTAGGGACAACTACAGTCTCCAGTTAACTTGAACATGCATGCTTTTGGTCTGTGGGAGGAAATCAAAGCACTCTATGCCTGCATGGGAGAAGGCCACAACTGGGATTCAAACCTGCAACCCTCTTTCTGCAAGGCAACAGTGCTACCAGCTGTGCCACCATGTTAAAGCTAGAATAGGAGCTCGCTAAAAGCTGTTGGAGCAAGCTGCTTTCTGAACATACATAAGTCAAAGGTCCAACTCCCTTTCTGCCCCATAAACCACGCCTCCAGAGTACAGGAAGGCACAATGCTGTCATTGGCACCTCTTCTGCCATAATTCCCAACGTAACTGTTTGGTAATTTAGTATGCTAGCTAATATGGTGGGATGTGAAAAACATGGCAGTTTTTAGCTTTCTTGGTTTATTGTCAAAATCACAGCAGCACACACACATATAGCTCTGTCAGCCAACAGAGGACAGGTTGCTTTCACAGACAACAGGTCCGTCACCTAAATTTTTCTCATCAAGAACAGAAGCAGCCTCTAAACAGATGAACATGTGAAAAAAAAAACCTTAAAGTGACAGTGTGAAGTTTCCTGGCGATAGAGGGCAGTACATATATTTCAGGATAGTTTGACACCATATCGCTGTGGCAGAAAGCATGCAACCTCGGCGTACGTGACTCCTCAGACTTTGATAGTCCTTCAGTTAATTCCATCGAGAGAATGCAATACGATGTTAGTTTCCTGGCAGTGTAGGTTCCGTATTTGCTCGGGGTCCTGCTGCTGCCGATGACATCAAACTATGGCAATACTACTCGGCCAAAATATAGTGCATCTCTTTTTCGATTATGTTCTTTCACGTAGGTTTTGGAAAGGGTTTAGCAGTTTTGTTATTCATTCATGTTTCTTACCACCTAAATGTTTTTGAACATGGTAACGTAACGTCTGTAAGACGTATGTCCAGCCAATCATTTAGTAGTGTGACGTCATCGACAGGAGCAGGACCCCGAGCCGGCTCACGTAGAAGGAAAAATGGCATCCCCCAGAGACTAGACCTGTGCTCTATGTATTTTAGACCTGATTTTTATGGTTATGTTATATGTTATGAAGCCGCCAATATTTATCAACATCTGGACATCATTTTATTCATTTTCAACAACATTTCAATAGATGTTTCCAGAGATTAATGGTAAAAACTACACATTGTTAGCCTGGCAAGCTATCCTATATATGTGAATTTGGTCTAGTTCACTAGGCTAACACATTGTCACTTCAAATGAAATTTGCAGACGACAAAACTGAACGGAACATTCCACTCGTGACACTAGGCATCCTGGCTCTGGCTTCACTTCCAGCTCAGCTGCTCCGAGCCAAGAACGTTTAATCCGTACAAAAAGAGGGGAATACAGAGGGGAGAGAGGGACGGTCAGTGGGCAGCTTGGGATCCAATCAATAAGAAGGTGACATTCCTAATGATTGGATGAGGTTTTAAAGATGATTCAAATTATTCATTTTTGACAAAATTATCAATTTATTGTTTGCCATCAGTATGTGAAGAGCATTTCAAGTAATATGGCAACAAAAAAAAACATCCTTGATTGCACCTTTAAGTTGTGCTAGCGTTAGTTGTGTTGTGTTTCTCTTTGTAGTTCATGAATCTCAGCCTTTGACATCACACAACTGACACAATAGCACTACAAAAACGTAGCTTCTTAAATACTTTAGCCAACAAAACGTGAACTTGACCTTTTGGACCGAATCAAACATTCTGCTCAGTCCATGTTATCCTAAAACCTCTAATCTTTATCGACAAGCTCTTGTTTTGCGTTACTGTTTGTTTAGCTTGCATATGCACAATGCCTGCCTCATTATTGATGCAGGACACGTTCACAGACAGCTGCAAAAGCTACCAGCAGATCAGGTTGTGAAATCAGTGCAGGGAGTCCTGAATCACATTTTAGAGGAGATTCTATCGCCATCTAACATTCAGATAAAAGAAAACTTGTAGGCTGCAGCCACATTCATGTTTCATTTCTCACTGAGATTCATCATGATGGTAGCAGTCGTGTTAGCAAGAACCCTAACCCTATCCACCAGTCACTCCCAGAATGAGTCAGTAAACGGGGCGATAGGAGGGCAGGAGGACACCGTTTATCCTCAGCGAGCATGCTGCCTGTCAAACGGACGCTCAGAGATTCTCAGGCCCACGCTGGGGGGGTGGGGTTGGGGTCACTCTTCTGCCTTCTTGGGGTGTTTCGGGGCTTTGGCAAACCAGTTGTGGGGGAGGAAGCGGTCCCCGAGACCCTTTAAATCTGACTGCTGTCTAATATTAACTAGAGCACAAACAGAACAGAACATTAGTAAACAAAAGGCAGAGTCAACACACTCCCCAGGCCTGGAGGGCAAACACAGGCAGAAATGTTCACATCAAACGCACCAAAGCGTAGAAAATACTGAATATAACCAATAAGATTTGGTTCTTCTGGAATTAAAACGCTGTCATAAAGCTCATATTCTTCCTTACACGCTATTGAAAGGAAAAGGCCACCATTTCCACCCCACCCCCCCATCTCTGCTGTCCTCTGATCTGTGAAGTCATGTCCAGCTGTTTGGACCACAGCTCCAACCCCGTCCTTCCTGGGTGTCCCTGCTTTCCCTTTTGTCCACCCCTCAGGGACACTTGGGCCCTCCTCCAGCACTCAAGCAGCCTCTGACGAAGAGCTTCAGCTGCACTCTTCCTTTTTAAAAATAGGCTGGAATATCAGCCGGGACTGCTAAGAGACCTGAACGCATCCTGGGAATTGAGGAATGTCTCCTCACTTCCCAGAACCTCAATAATCCGTGTGAATCCTCGGAGTAACCGAGTGTGTTTGTGTCTGTGAGGATAGATCCAGTTTTTCCAGAGCTGGAAAGAGGATTTTCTGTCCAGATGAGAGAGTGGACGGAGGCTGAGATGAGCTTTTCAGCTGGGGGGTTTCTCTCCACCTCGGAGGGTTACTGCTCCACGGAGCAGCTCCAGTACTACGGTGAGTCCTCCACCAAAGCCCTGCCTCTGCTTCCTCAGCTTCAGTTTCCTTTGATTTTTCAAAATCATTTTATTTTATTTTTTCTTTTGCTTTTTTTCATGATTTTAGATCAGAAAATAAAGGTTTGTCTTTAGAGAGAACTATAAAATAGCAAAACAACGACTGATCTCCTGGAAAAGGAGTCCCGATGTTTCTCTTGGATGTAATTCCAATTTAATATCATCAGTTTAATTGGCCGATATTTCAGCAGAACATCTTAGTTTTCTGTCATTTTCTTATTCACAGATGAAAATAAGAGCTTTCTTCTAAAATCAACAACTTGTGTTCATATAAATTAAATAAATGTTATTTCTCTCAGTCTGAATTTTTCAGATTTCTTCTTTTTTTGCTTTTTAATTTTGCTGAAATGTTTCGGATTAACAAACTAATTTTAACACAAAAGCAAATATTAAATTAATTTTTCACATGATAATTTCATTTAAGGAATAAAAGCTTTCATAAAAAAAGCAATCGCTTGGTGGTGACAACTTAAATAAGTGGTGATGAGTCGCTCACTCTGCTGCTTTTACTTGAATTTAGTCACATTAGAGGGTTTTCCAGTATGAACCGCCTGTTTAGGGTCAAAGGTCAGAAATTCTTTTTTCAGAATTTCCTACTAGAGAACAGAATTCATGGTTCGAGCTGCAGCCAGTGGTCCAGGTCCAGAAGCAGCAGAGCAGACCCAGACCACCAGCTCCATGTTTGCACTAGATTTAATAAGCCACGTGTCTTTCAGGATGTTCCACTTTTGTCATGTTTTTCTGATGAATGTTGAATCATGACCTCTGACCTTGACCTTCACCAGTGAGGCCTGCAGAGCTTTAGATGTTCTGTGTGGTTTGTTTTTTGAATTTCCTTAGAAAAGGACGTGATGTGTTGCTTTTTGAGATCTTTTAGCCTACGTCATGTTGTGTCAAAGTGATTTCTTATTTCTACTGGTCTGGTAGTGATCAGGCCTGGCTCAGGTCAGGTGTGGCTGGTGGAACTGACCTTAGCTTTCAAAATAATGTAGATAATCATAGTCATGATTTACCAATGGAAATCAAATCATAATTTTAAAAAGGTGTTTATTTGTTATCTTTGATACTGAAATTTATTTGCAGATCTGAAACATTTAAATTTGTGGAAAAACATAAAGTAATATGTAAAATGGGTTGATGTTCCAAAGTAAAAATTACAATAACAAGTAGATCCAGCATCTTTATCTGTATTCTACATAAAGGGTTTTGATAAACTCTTTGTAGACTCTTGTCACAAATTCCTATCATGTCGTAGAGCCCCATGCAATTTGAATTTGCATTAGCACACACACACACACACACACACACACACACACACACACACACACACACACACACACACACACACACACACACACACACACACACACATATATATTATAGCATCCAAATAGAGTATTTGCATTACCAACTTCATATCCAGTCCTAGACATGTCTACTGCCCCCTGGTGGAGGCTCTACAGGTCGAAAGGGGCAATTTTATTTCTTTATTACGATTTTATTGCTATATAACATCATTAAATAAAACAGAAAAATAGTTCAGTTTGCTGCAACTTTAAAGATTTTGCACAACTTTTATTTAAGCAACATAAAGAAAGAATAATATTTCTACATTCTATTATTTCACAATAAAATGCAACTAGGCCCTCTCTCATGCACCCTGACAGCTGATGAATGAACGCTGAACTTCACTTATGGGAAGAACAGAGAACATAGAGGACGTTCAGCCGGCTCGCTGCATGCAGTGTATCATCAACAAGGAGGGGGGGTGGGGGCCATGGGGGGTAGTTTGTTGGTGTCATTTAGCTCCCTGGCGTGCGTGGGATGCAAGTACGAGCGCTGCTCTGTCACACGCCGAGATAGCAAGGACCCTCCCCCTCCCAACCCCACCGCTGACATTGTCTGGTGAAGACAGGAAACATCTGTCTACTGTAGTTTTTAACTCATTAGAGCAGAGAAAGGGTTGTTTTAGTGAATAAACCTTTCATGTCAGTACGTCCACTTTTGAGACAAGAAAGTTTTCATATGGGACAGATAACAGGTCCCAGAGCAGTTCTGTTTGGACCGGTCCAGCTGTACTTTCATAAGCTGCCAGTGGCTACATGTTTTCTCAGCACAGACAACACATTAGCTGTTCATCAGAGACCCAATCAAGGATCAGAAAGTCCTAAACGGCCCCCGGAGCTCTCCACTGTGTCCTGTTTCAGCAGCCTGAACAAGTTCACAAGGTCTCACTCTCAGGTTTTTACTGTGTCCCTCTGGAGGCAGAAAAACACTGAAGTCACAGTCTTGTGACGCTCTTCCACCGGGACCAGCGTAACTGTGTGTTTTCAAATGTTCAGCCAGATTTCTGTCCTGCTGGTGCAGCTGATCACACGTGAAAGCCGTTAGAAGATCTGAGATTCTGGGATCTAAGCCCCAGAACGTTTGAATCCATGTCTCAGGATGATCGTTTCTCTGTTTCAGACATGCTGTCCGACCCTCTGGGTTACCCCCTCCAGGACGC
The DNA here is from genome assembly GCA_006937985.1 of Aphyosemion australe. Taxonomy (NCBI): domain Eukaryota; kingdom Metazoa; phylum Chordata; class Actinopteri; order Cyprinodontiformes; family Nothobranchiidae; genus Aphyosemion; species Aphyosemion australe. The sequence continues at coordinate 2,408,952 of SSNS01000043.1, forward strand.
TGACCTCCAGCTGCTCCCTTACAGCCAACAGCATTACCTCCCTACCAACCTGCCCTTCTCCCACTATGGTTCTCCACCTTCCTCCTCCCCCTCACCATCATCTTCTGCTTCATCCTCTCAGCTCTGCCACCTTCAGTACCAGTACAGCCCCCACTTCCTGGAGTCCCATTGTGACCCCATGATGGAGCCCCTCTCTGGGGGCCTGGCCCAGGGGTTTGGTGGAGTGGGACTTCCTCTTAGCCGGAGGTCTCGGGTGGGTTCAGGAGGGAAAAGCAGAGGTCAGGACGAACTGTGTGTGGTATGTGGTGACAAAGCATCAGGATATCACTATAACGCTCTCACCTGTGAGGGATGTAAAGGTAATGGCTTTAATTTATCTATTTTTACTAAATGTAAATATAATTTAGAGCTAAATAGTGATCCTTTTCTTTCGTTTCCTGCAGGTTTCTTCAGGCGAAGTGTGACTAAAAAGGCCGTGTATCACTGTAAGAGTGGCGGCTGCTGTGAGATGGACATGTACATGAGGAGAAAGTGTCAAGACTGCCGGCTGAGGAAGTGTCGCGCCGTAGGGATGCTGGCTGAGTGTAGGAAATCCTGCTCCAGTTGCATCAGAGACAGGGGAGGTTCTAGACTAGCGTTAGAGGGGGGGCCACTGCTCAGTCAGAGAGGCACATTTGTAAGAAAACATTAAAAACATTGACTTTAAGTATTTCAAATTCTATTGTGTAATTAATAGAATATAATAAGAATTCAGCTGCTTTAGATTCAACGGCTTGTAAATAAGTTTGAAAATGTTACTATTTTACAAAAATACGTTGCTATTTTATTACATCACCATCTCTTTTCAACTTCAGATAAATGCATTCACATGCTTGGGTTTCACATTTCACATTAAGCTAAATTATCACAAATATCTATATTCATTTAAACATGGGCTCCGTCCCCAACAGGTGGGGAAGGACAGGGGGGTCCAAACTTGCTGTCAGGGTGGCACTAGTCCACCCTGGACCCCCCTAGCACCACCCCTGATCAGAGAAAGTTTCACATCATGCAATTAGAATATGGCATATTTATGCTTCAGTAATTCACACAACGATAAATATTAGAGTAAATGACCATTTTAAATGTGAACAGGAGTTAGAAAGTCTTAATGAGAATCTTTTAAAGTTTTTCTTTAGAAGTGGTTCCTGTCCAGTCCTTGTATCCCACCATGGCAACATTTTGTGCTTAAAGAAAGAGGAAAGGGCAGAAGTGTCAGAGCTAAAAAAAAAAAACATCTTGCATCATGAACCACTTTGTTTGTGCAAAAGCAGCCATTTTTTCCCCTGAAATATTGGTCTGGAATTCTGAAGAATGGATAAAAGGTTTGCTCCTTGGAAGCAAAATATATAGAAATGAGTAACAGCTCAGGATTTTTGCACAATACTTATTTTTGCAAATGATTACATAGATGTATGTTTCTTTTTGCTCAAGGCCTTCTAACAGAAGTGCAGTGTCAATCTAAACGACTGAGAAAAGGAGGGAAAAGCAGAGACAAGGAGGAAGAGAACACAGACAGCAGGAGGGTCAGCTCAACCAGCAGGATACCTGCACAGGTATCACAAACACACTGCTAATGTTTGCATCAGGCATGTCCAAAGTGTGGCCTGGGGGCCACTTACGGTCCTCAGAGTGATTCTGTGCAGCCCTGAACATCATTTTCAAGAATTTAGATTTTTTTCCCCCTTACATTTGTTCCAGTAAATTTAAACTATTGTTACAATCATTATTATTAAAGATATTTACAACATTTAAATACAGTTTTTAAAAAATAAACAAAATTTTGTGGCCCGTGTTGATTTTGGCCTTTGAAAAGTGTGGTTTAGCGTGTAGCATGTTGTTTTGTTGGCGCTCAGACGGCATCGTAATGTTTTACATCTGCCTCACACGAGGTGTTTGCTGGTCTGACCCGGGAACAGAAACACATCGTGGACAGGATGGTGGCGGCCCATCACCAGTTCAGAGGTCTAGACCCCAGCAGCCACACGGTACCTCACAGTTAGGAAGCCATATTTAGACTCTAACAACTCTATGGTCCTCATGGTGTCTCCTGTTTGGGTGTGATCAGTTGTTTGAATGGCAGAGTGCACTGGAAGGAGGCGGGGTCTCGTCTGGTAATGTACCCCCCCACCTACAAAGACTGCTGCTGTTTGCCAGGACAGTGCCGGGTAAGATGGATACACCAACTTGTTTTTTATGGTTTAAGCTTCTCTGAATCCACATTGATGTCATTTCCTGTCATCCTGGATTATAGCAGAATACACTGAAGAGAAATAAACACACGCTCCTCTCACAGGCTTTGACCTCCTGGATTTCTCAGACCAGATTGCTCTCTTGTCCGTCTCCTCGCTGGAGGTCATGTTCCTGCTCTCAGCTCAGCAGTTCTCCCAAAACCCAGCCAGTCCCAGTCCAGGTGAACCAACGCTCAAGACAGAGACAAAACTTTGTTTTTCCAACTTTATTTCATTCAAAATAAAAAGAAATAAAACATCTAAACCATAAGATATACATAACAAAAATTCAACTTTGAATGAAAAGGAGCAGAATGAAGAAAAACATCTTATAATTTCTGCCCCCTTTTCCAGAAAAAATGATCTCCACAGTTTCCATTTGTCAGACACATATACAGATTAATTTTAAGTATTTCCTATTCTTATTTCCAGAGTGATCATGACCATTGGTTTAATGTAAAATTTTCATAATTACTTAGTACACTCAATTTTGTACATTTTCTGAATACATTAAATGACAGTGATTTTTTTATTTCCCTTTTAAGGTTATTCCATAATTTAACACCATTTACAGACATACTCCATTCCTTAATTTTAGTTCTAAATCTAGGTTTCTTTTCAGCCTATAATCACTAGTTCTCTTTACAAATATCCTCTGAACGTTTTTTGGCAGAGTACTTAAGTTGGCTTTATACATGGTTTGTAAGATTTTCCAGTCTTTTAAATCCTGAAATTTCAGTAATTTATATTTGATGAACAACGGGTTTGATGGATCGCTACAGCCACTATAGTTGATGATTCTCAAAGCTCTTTTCTGTAAAATAAATAAGGGTTGTGTATAGCTTTTGTACGTTGTTCCACAGATTTCTACACAATAAGTCAAGTATGGAACAATCAGGGAATTGCACAATGCCAACAAACCAGAATTAGTCAGTAAGAACTTGACTTTATGTAAAACTCCTAAGGATTTGGCAATTTTACCTTTTATGTAACTAATATGTGATTTCCAGGTCAAGTCTTCGTCAATAAATACTCCAAGAAATTTTGTTTCTTTTACCCTTGTGATTTCAGTCCCATCTATTTCCAATGACACATCACTGTTGTTTTTGTCTTTAAACAGTATGAAACTTGTTTTATTAAGATTCAGTGTCAATCTATTTAAATCAAACCAGTTTTTAATTTTAATCAGTTCATTATTTATCACTTTCGCCACCTCCTTAATATCCAATCCCAAGTAAAACAGTGTTGTGTCATCTGAAAACAGAATGGTACCGAGTACCTTGGATACATTTACCAAGTCGTTAATAAACAAAATGAACAGTTTTGGTCCAAGGACCGACCCTTGTGGCACTCCACAGTTAATCTCACATAGTTTTGATTTATTATTATTTATCTGAACAAACTGTTTCTTTTTTTCTAAATAAGTTTTAACCCATTGATGAGCCACACCTCTTATTCCATACTGACTTAATTTTCGAAGTAACCTTGAGTGATCAATGACGTCAAATGCTTTTTTTACATCAATGAAAACACTGATGAAGTAATTTTTATTGTCTATTGCTGTTGATATTTTGTCCTTTAATTCCATCTTTGCCATTGCTGTGGAATGTTTAGTTCTAAACCCATATTGTTCATTGTTTAAAATATTATTTTTTTTCGATGAGACAAAACTTTAATGAAAAAATACATTTTTAATACATTTAATCCTTGTCTTTACTTTCAGTCTTGCAGCTTTTTAACACGTCGCCCCACAGCTGGCCCAGAGATGTGGAGTCCAAAGAAAACTTCCAGAGCAGGTTGCAGATCAGCTCAGGTGAGGTCACACCTGGGCTTCAGTCCTACTAAGGGTTCATTTAGTGAATTTATCTGCTGTTGTAAACAGGAAGCAGAGAGGATCTTCTGGGGTCAGTGCTCAACTTCCTCCACAGCACGGCGGTGCTGCGTGTGACGGAGGCTGAATACACTCTGCTCACCGCCACGGCTCTGCTCTGCTCAGGTCTGAGACGCTCGTCTTTAGATCCTGTCCACCTTCAGATATGAAGATCTGACCTTGTGACTTGTGTTCCTGTTAACATGTGTGTCTTTGGCCCCTGGTGTGCAGACCGGGCATCCCTGCAGGCAGCCAGCGGTGTTGAGAAAATGCAGGAGCTGATCCTGGACCTGCTGTCCAGAGTGTGCAGGATGCATTCTGGAGCAGGACGAGGCGGACCGCAGCGGTTCGGCCGTCTGCTCGGTAGACTGACGGAGCTACGGACCCTCCATCACAACTACCTCCTCCTGACCAGACACCAGCGAGCACTCAGATGAAGGAAAAGTTGGAATTATTGCTGGAATTCTGTTTTTAATTCACACAGACTACTTTTATTTTTTGGACGGACCTGTAGGAAAACTGCATTTGTTCTAGAACTTCTGCTTCAGAAATGTTTAAATCTGGTCAAAGAACATATTTTTATATCAGCTCCAACACACTCTACCAGAACATTTAACTGAGGAGTGTTTTCTGTAAAATAAAGCCTCAAGTTCAGACCACGTAATAACTGGAGTTATAAAAGTAGAAAGACTTCTGCTAGAGTTTTCTGTGTAAAACAAAAAAACACCAAACGTTTGTTTAATAGAACATTTATTTCCCCAAAACAAGGAAACAGGAGTTAGAGACAAACGTTGGTGAGCAGATAAAATATGACAGCAGTACAAGCTTATAAAGGTGGACTTATTCATCTGATAAAACCAAAAATAAATAAATCAAATCATCAACAGCGATGGATAGTACGTGGAGTTCAGTAAAATCAACAAATAAGAAGTCATTTGTCTAAATGTTGGCTGCGTGTTTTTAAAACCACAATTTCTTTTAAATAAGAATTCTCCATTTAACCAATATAACTTTATTTTTATAGTTCTGTCTTCCATAAATAAACTCTGCATCAAAAAGAGATTTCAAATATAAAGAACATCAGCTCATTGTGTTTGCTGAACACACACACACACACACACACACACACACACACACACACACACACACACACTAAAAACGAGCTCAGAACTCTGCAGCGAGTCAGGAATTATTTCATTGTCATAATTATCCACAGCTTGGCTTCGCCCAGGCGGCTGATTGAAATACGCATTAAAAACATTAAATTAAAATAGGTTGGATTTTACACACATATGTACACAAGCATACCATTAAAATATACAAGAATCTTTCTGTAAGAGAATAAAATGTAAAAAAAGAAGCTATCGTATAAAAGAAGGCAGTGATCCTGCAGTTTGATCCCTGGGCAGCAAAACGGCTTGAATTCTTTTACATTTGATCTGAACATGAAGCTTTCTGACCTCCAGGTGGCGTCAGCAGACCCCTCGGTCCCTCTGCTCACTGACCCTAGCGCCGCGGGGCTTAAAGTCACTTCCTTCACACATTCTCTCAACAACAGAGCACCACTGCTCTGACAGACACCAGTGATTTAGTGGTCCAGAGAGCTCTTCAGACCACAGTGTGAATACGGACAGAACCTGCTGCTTTACCTGGAAACACACCTAGGTGTGAGCGCTCACAGTCACGCTCTACATGTAGTTGGAGGCCACAAAACAGTGGTTGTGGTTGACCCTGCTCTGGTGGATCATGGCCCGGTCGTAGGCCACCTGCACAGACTTACGGATGCTGGACTTGCGTCCCTCCATTATCCGCAGCTTGTCGGCGGTGTCGTCTGCACCCAACGGCGTGACTTTGTCACGCGGGAGCCACTGCCTACAGCAACGATGACAGAAACACAGATTAGTGAGCAACAATTACTGCAGACCTGCTCCTGTGATAAGGTTGCCTTAAGTTTGGTCAAACACTAAAGTCAATTTCTTATTTGCTTCATTAGAAGAAACTGCAGACTTGAATTTCTTAAGAATTATGTTTATTTGAGTCAAATTTGAAGTTTTACCAGTTAGCAATGAACGTTATAAATGAACAGCAATAACTGGTTTGTTTGTTATAGATGCACCGATTCTGGTTTTGTTACAGATTTAGGCCGATTCCAATTCATCTCAGAGAACCATCGCTGATAAAATCAGGATTCTGGAAGTAAAGCAGCTTAGTGAGCTCACAGACTGGGAAAATGCCAGATTTCTTTATTGTTGCTTGGCAACAGTGAGTTGAGGGATAAAAAAAGAAAATCTGATTTCTGAGTTTCAGATTGGCTGATTACTGATTTAGCCAATTCCAATCATCAGCCAATCTCTACTTCTCAGCAATATTTTTATATTACAACCAGCAACTAGCCAGGACCACAAAGAACCTCTACCGCTGGCATACGGTGGCCCAAGGCTGTTAAACTTGAACCCCACTACTATGACGTAAATGCATCTAAACCTGTCCTCTCTAAGACTTCGTAGCAGAACCCAGAGACAACAATAGTGCTGAATCGTGTCTGAATGCATGTGGAAATCACCATGTCCGCTTGTTGTCAAAGAAAAGCACCAGGTAGAGTCTCTCATTTGTCTCCTCCTGTCTCTGCTCGCCCAGATGGAGGACATCTTTGGGTGGGACGGGAATGGGGATCCCATTAAGCAGCAGCCCTTCCTCGGGCATCTCTGGGTCAATGACCTAGAGCAGAAAAAGGGTTTAGAGCTACAGTCTGTTACCTATTCATGGATGAGAACAGATAAAATAAGGGATTACCAGAGCAGGGTAGGAGGGGTACCCTCTGCATTTAGCCCACACCAGGTCTAAAGGTTCTAGTTCTGTCTCATCCTCCAGTTTTTGGCTGCTGTTGCCTTCAGGACAACAAAAAATACACAAATCATTCCAGCAACATAAAGAAAATCAACAGGACAAATTAGCTCCAGGGATTATTAAGGGGATAAGAGGTGAGAGTACCGGTGTAATCTGAATCTCCGTTGACTATCTCAAGAAGAGGAACTTTGGAGAGAGACGGTTTCCCAAGGCTTCGTTTGGGGGGTGAGCTGCTGTGTGATCGTACATAATGTTTTATCATCGGTGATACTTAAAACCAGACAAGACATCAACAACAAACACAACAGTGTCTTACATTTCTTTGAGCAGGACAGGGCACAAGCTGGGTTGAGAGTCAGACCTGCCATCTTTGTGCCTGTCAAAGCCGTTGGTCAGTCCTGAAAACAAATAGCAGGAATAACGAAGCAGCTCACACGGGAAGTACAAGTAAATAACAGAACATTAGTGTCAGAATTAAACCGAACAGGAAATAAAGTTATGAAATCATGAACCAAAGTATTTTGCTGCATCTCTGCTGGCTTTTATGATGACAAAGTAACACTAAATAGTTTTTAACATTTTAAGCTATTGCTTTCGTTCTGGTTTCAGTGATTCTTGAGGTAGAAACTTGACCAAATTCACTTTGGACAGCACTCTGCTGCCCTCTGGTGACCAGAAAACACACTTAATTTTGTGGTTCAGGTAGGTGCACTAGCGGGAGCTCTCTACCTGCTTTATGGCAACAGCTGTTTACTGTGCTGATAGCTCCTGTGAAAGCTAGCAGTTGGCTTTGTCAGTTTGCAGACCATAAAAAAAATCACAAGAAGAGTTTTGCTTTTTTTCTGTTGTCATCATGGCGGAGCCTGGAAGTAAGAGTAATGTCTTTGGAGGTTAAGCAAAGAGCTAAAACCAGAGTGAACATCGTTGTGGCCTACACTCGTCTGAGGGAGCTAAAGGAGGCTACAAAATCCCAGACTGATGATGACCTGGCTTTGTTGCTACTGGACTTGTAAGTAATAACATTTGTCCAACAGTGTGGATCTTTTTACGTCATGGCTTATTTAGTATCACTTGGCTCGTGTTAGCATTATATCGTCATTAGCGCTAGCTACAGCAGGTTGTGGCAGGGTTTTTCACAACAGTTGTAATTACAATTTCAACCAGTAGGAGGGAGAAGCAGAAAACTTATTTAGTGTTGCTTTCAATTCTTTAATTCTAGAAAAACACAAAACTATAGTAGAAATTTACTAACAGTGTTGAGTTTGTGACCACATCCGTGTTTACAGCGATGGTTTCAGAACCTTAAAACTGAGTTTAAAAAAAAAAGTAAGTTTAGTGCCATAAAATCAAGCAGCTCACCACTTTCCAGCCTTCTCCCCGGTTCAGTATCCAAACTCAAGTCTCGATCAGGGGTCCATAGTTCACTAAGCGTCGGGGGTTCTGGACTTTTCTGGGGGGTCTTCGACAAAGGTGTAGATACGGTGGAGGTGGGGGCTGTAGCTTCATCCTGAAGCCCGTTTCCGTTAAACAAAGGGTTGTCTCTTTCTCTGAAAAGCTTGGCCCCATTTTTTGCTTTCCTAAACAACACAGAAGTCCGTCGCCCGACTCCCCCGGTGGCGGGCCGCGGGGAGACGCTGAACCCTGGGAGGCCGTTAGACACCACCTGAGCTTCGCTATGCAAAATCGGAGGCGGCGTTTCCGACCGCTCTTGTGCTTTAGTGCACTTATTATTCTCTACGGTGCTTTTTGAGAGGTCACTGTCTATCTTAAGGCGCTTGCGGGGCCAGGACGACGACTGGGACTCCCTTGTGATTGGCCGCAGCGTTGGAGGATCCAGAGGTGTGTCTCCCTGGCGTGGAGGGGGGGCCGGGCCCGTTGGTTCCAACTTTGGGGGAGAAGCAGATTTGAAGTCCTCTGAAAAATGAGGAGATGAAAATAATTTAATTTCCATCCTCACTTAAAAAAAAAAAGAATGTCCATGTGCATGTAGTATGATGTGGTAGTGTAGTATTCACACTGGGAAATGGTGTCACCTTGTAATGAAAACACTTCATTCTTACACTCTAATCACAGTCCAAAGGGAGTTTAACGGTGGAGAACCTCATCACCACTGGACACCAGCGACATAAACATGGCAGCTTTAAATGACTAGAACCACAGGTGTTGAGCTGTTGTGACTGTCTGACTGGACCAGTCTGTGGTCAGTGGTGGGATGATATGGGCATGACTGAGCGTGGCCAAAGGAGAGAGGTGAATCCATGAGAGTGATGTGTGAAGGAGGTGCAGACAGAGTGCACTGGGAGAGAGGAGTTGTGAGGCAGCCGTGGCTAACGAGACTCTCTGGGCCCCTACTTACTAGACTGGAGACAGTGGGGTGGTTGGGGTTGGTGCGTGGGGGGGACCCTGGCTCAATTACCTGAGGACAATGTTCCATTAGCTCATGTTCACAACTGATCTCTTAAAGAAAAAAAAGCTTTCAAAGGTTCATGCTGAATTAATTTCATTAATGTTGTCGTTTACCTTTGTCTGAGGATGAAAGACCATTATCTGCCTTGTTGTTATCTTCCTCATCTTCCTCATCCTCATCATCGTCTTTGAGGTGTCCATTGTGGAGGCTGTGGCTCGGGTGTTGGCCCTGCCTGTAGCGGAGCTTGTTGATCTCTCGTCGAAGCAGGCGAATGCGTCGAGTTCGGGCTCCACTGCACCGCATGGACGTTACAAAGTCCAGCTTCTCCAGCAGCTCCTTCAGCTGTTCATCCACCGTCATGTGGAGCCGGTTATCCGGATCCAGAACACTGTCAACTAAATGGATGGATGATATTAGCTAAAAGCAGATCCCTTTGACACAACAGACACCTCATGTTCAGGTTTAGAATGTCAACAAATTAAGTTAAATGTAATTATAGGAGCTATATTTCCATTAGAAACACTGATAATGAGTGAAAAGGTAGCAGTAGCATGAGCCTGCTGTACCACCATTCTGCTTTCTAAAGTGTTAAACATGAATGTTTACAATAACACCAATGTGACGCACCGTCCACCCAGGTACAGCTGTAAAAGTCCCGTTTCTGCGGGGACTCTGGGAGATGCATGCCAGTTTCCAGGTCCAGGCCGGCGTTTGTGGCTTGTCGTTGGGCATGACGCAATATGGCCCCCCCCAGTTCACGAAGACGCAGGGCTGCCTTGTGGAAAACTGTGTCTTTGGTGTTGTAGAGGAGACAGTTTGACACCATGAGATTGAAGTCAGCCTCTACGTCAGCCACTGAGCGGTAAGTATGGCTTTCAAGCTTGGAGCGCATAGCGGAGAAGTCCATGGGCTGGCTGATGAACTCCAGGTAATCTGGAACCTGCAGACAAGATAAAAGTTAGAAAAGAGGATGAAACAACCAGCTCAGAAACCATTACTGGTCCCAGTCATGCGGAAGCTTTTACTGTACAGATTCAACGTGATGAAAACAGACTTAATGATTTAAACCAAATTTTAAAAATCTTTCCTCATTCTAGGTCATTTTTAATTTATACGTTTACACTTACAGGGTTGCTTTAATACTGTGGACCTTGTTTCCCACTGCTGTTAAGTTTGTCTGATGCTGTAAATGACTCAGTTATGAGTTATTTATCACATTTCTTATTGATGTCACATTATTAAAAAAGCTTTATTCTTTGTAAGAGATCAAAGGATAGTCAGAGAACAAAAAGGCCTTCTTTCCAACTTCCTGAAAAGTATAAAAACAGCATTTAATTATTTTTGCCTCGATTGTCAATAAACTAAACATCCAAGTTGACCTCATCACAGCTGCAATTTTAAAAAACAGCAATAATTACTCCCCAACCAGACCGGCTTCTATAAACCAAACAGGTCTGTGTGTGGACGCTAAACACCCTGGAAAAGAAATAAAGTTGAAGTGAAACATCACATAGAAATGTTAAGAGAAAACTTGGATAATATTGTGTGTGCAAGTTCAACTGATCTGATGGTTTATTATACAACTAGCATCATTTTTCGTATGTTCTGGTGTTTTTGTTTATATCTGGAAACTCAGAAATTCACAGTAACTGAATTTGGAGTCTATGTTATATTATATCTGACCTCTTTTATGTTGACTGGCTGGGTGAAAATCTTGGCCGTGTCCTTCTCCTGAAGCTGATCCAGCGTGGAGCGAAGAAGCATCATCATCGGAGTCAGCTGCATCTCTAAAGCTGCCTGGTGAACTTTGACCTGCAGTGGACATAACATGTTTAATAAGAAGACATTATATAAACTAAATTAGTATTAGTGTTCATCTGGGTACGTTTAATGTACACAAACCACTGGCTGTTTAGAGGAACTGAAGCCTAGTTGATACTTCTCTGTCAGTGTTAGGACAGCAGAGGGCGTAGCGTTTTTCTGGGGTATTCTGCCATCATTTAGCCACGTCTCTAGTGTGTTTATGTATTTCAGAGACTTTTTAACACAAATTTGTCCTCCACCTCCTCATGCAGTCACCACCTCTAAACCCATGTTTCCCATAATTTCCTGACACGAATAAAAAGTTTGCAGAGTATCTTTTGTCCTCCTTCAGTCACAGGTGTATTAATATTTATATCGTTGGACTTTTACCATGACCTGCTCCGTGTCTGCCACTAGATATGCTCTTGTTTTATTTCTTTGAGGGGGAATGGTGGTGCTGTTGACGAAGTTAAAGGAAGCAGCATCCTGAAAAAAATCCCAGGCTTGTGGTCTCATTGCTTTGGACAGATATTTAGAAAAGTGGGCTCTACTCCGTCCGTCCTTGTAAGCCTGGCGGAGAGTCCTTGCAACGACGGATAATGGTGTTGCGTGTCTCCGTACCAAGGTAGATGGAGAAGTATAAACTAGCCTTTAGTCTGAATGAGTCTTTAGTTTATAATTCTTAAAATGTTGTGTAGTATTAAAATAATTTACTGTAAAATCATAATTCCTTATTGAAAAGACTAAAACACAGTTCTGTTACCTGTTCTCGTTTGAGCTTCTCTCTCTTACGTATTAGCTCCACCAGCAGTCTTGCTTTTTCAAGATCATGCCGCAGTTTCTGCCAATATCTCAGAGCTTCTCTTGCAGCAGAAATCTTCTCATCCACTTCGGGCTACCGGGACACCACACACAGAAACATTACATCAGAAGCATCTAAAATAAAGCGCTGTGTTTTTTCTTCATCATCATCGTGTTTTGGACCGACCTGTTCTGTAGGCCGTTGGGTTTGGATGTTGCAATGCAATCGCCGGACCAGCGGCACACCCTGTCTCGACTGGCGCTTTAGCAACCAGTAGCTATGCAGTCTTTGCATGAACTGGTGTTTCCTTTGGAGGAGGATTCCTTTGCTGATAACAGTTAGTCTGTGAAACGGAAATGTTCTGGTTTACATTGAAGCATCTCTCCTCAAACCTCTTTTTGATTTTGAAAAGTGATGCTCTGACCAACATGAGCTTCACTGGGTGATATCACTACTAAAACAGTAATGTTAACAATGTATAAAATGATAAAGAGAGCCTTACCTGCTTGTGGGTATCTGAGGCACTGCTGCATGTGGTGAACCAGTATTCTGTGATTTTTCCACTGCATTCTTCTTTCCTTTCTTTTTATCAGATGAGCCAACATCTTCAGCCTTTCTACCTTTCTTTGGTGTAGCTGGACCTTCTGAGTAGGCACTCCGCCCTCTAGTAGCTCTCCCTCTGCTGCCCACAACCCGACCTTCACTCTCCTCGTCTGACCCGGTCTCTTGTCCTGGAGGAGAATGGGTCTCACAAAATGCCGTCTTCTTCACAGAAAACGTGGTGCCGTTGATGTTTGTTTCCCTAACGGGTTCAATCTTCATAAACAATCCGGCGCGCTGAGCACACGTGACATGAAACGCAGTGTAACAGTTGGCCTTGTGGCACTGAATAGATGCGCCCCGACCCTTCTGCTTGCACAGGTAACAGGTCAGCTTCCAGCGCGCTGGAGGGATGTTGTTGACCCCTTCCACTGGTTCCAGAAAAACAGTGTTAGCAAAACAAACTTCAGGGATCCATATAGCACAGACCACATGTGCCCAGCGGCCATCGCTTGTTTGTTTGAAAGCGCCACCTCGGTTTGGACACAGAACACAGTCTACAGGTTTATGAGGGGACTGGAGGCAACAGCGGCACAGCCACTGGCCCTCAGGGACGTAGGGCACTCCATAACACTCTTGGTGCACAGCCAGGTTGCAAGAGTCACAGAAGAGGATGACGTTGCTGTTGAGGCATTCGTCATCCAGGCACACACAGCAGAAGGCATCATCATCATCAATGGTGCTTTGAGAGGGTGCTCGGCTGCGAGCTTCTCGGTACGCCTCCTCCTCTAACCGGTCCACCAGCAGCTCAAACGTGTCGGGTGAAACAGCAGATAAACACTCAGATGTCCGACCAGCATTTACCATATCCAACCAGGCAGTGTCTTCTTCATCCATGTCATATTCTGCTTTTGCCTCCTGCTCATCAGGCGAGCATTCAATGTAACGATAATATGCTGTAGGCAAGGGGGTTGCCTCTGTAGGTTTGAAGGTTTCCAGAACATGAAACTTAGGTTCAGGAAGAGCTGTGTGATGACAGTTTGATGTGTTTAGTTTTTCAGGTGTTTGAGGTTGGGAATTGGGACAGTGGTTCTTGGCTGGTTTTATTGACTTGACAGAGGAGCATTTGGAATCTTTTCTGCGGCCTCTAGGTGTGACAGACTTACGAGATGTTGAGGCACTGGCAGTAGATGATAATGACTGTTCACTGTTCTCTTTGTTGCTGTTACACTCATCCTGAGCCATCATCTCATCATCTGTAATGACTTCCAAAGGTTCCAGGATGGAAATACGATGAAGCCTACCATCCAGTTCCACCTCCACCACCTTCTGAGCCTGGGCATAACTGAGGGTTTCTCTGCTAGGAGATGCTCTGAGGCTGTAAGGGGATGGAGATCGCTGGCGAGCAACCCCACGCCTGCTTCCTGTCCCATTAGTCTTTTTGACATCTACTCCACCTGCTCCGGCCACTGGGCCCCTTCGACGTGGCTTCCTCATGGGCCACTAATAACACTTTCACTCCTGTCAAAGTAAAATAAAATCAAATGTGAAACACGTGATGTCTGACACTTACTAAAGATATGTTAGGCATAAACATTCCATCACATTAACTCAGAATACTTAAAACTGGTCAAATTAGCCATATAGGCAAAGCACTGTATTGACAGTTAGACATGAGTGAAGCAGTAAGGCAGTATATTTAGCTAAAACACAAGAAACAAATAAAGTTGTAACGATTAGTAGATTTTTCCAGACTTTTTCTCACATGTTTGTAGAATCGAGGTGTGACACAACGCAAAGGCTTTATCCAATCAGCTTCTAGGTAGGTTTGACTGATCCATCCGAGAGCCAATCAGCTTGTAGAGCATTATAGACTCAACAGATAAGAGTCCCTTAGTTCGGGAGTGAAATGTCAGCCATATTGACAGTTTTAAAACAATATTAAAGGCTTTTTAAGTGATTAACATCTTGACATTTGATTACTAAGGTTGCTTTTATGATTTACTTGACCACCGAATGTAAGAATAAAATAGTAATATAACGGTTTCCTGACATAAAGTGCCGTTCGAGGTAATAAATATATCAGCTAACTTTCAAGATGGGTAGTTCTGACGGTAACTCGTTTTTTTGACACTTTCAATATAAAAAGGACACTAAACCGTGGCAAGGTAAAAATGTAATAAAAGTTTGAAAGCACTCAATAACAGAAAAAGCTCAAGTGAAAAGACATTTTTGAAACCCTACCTATTATGTTGACTGACTGACCAGGGTAGCTCGACAGCCGGCGGGCTGAAGCCGCTTTTGGTCGCCCAGTCAGACTCCTCTCTTGCAGCAGTTCCGAAGCTAATAGCTACGGTTAGCCTGTTAATACAGCCGGTATAATTCGCTATCTTCTGAGGCTTCAGTTTCTTCACAACACGCCCTTTTTAAGGCAGGCCATTGACTATAAATGCTCATCGCAAACAACACTAATTTATTAGAACTAATAACCTGAGAGACACCTCATTATCGATCAATTTTATGAGGGAAAAAATACTAGCTTCTCTTGGCTAGTCGGCTAGCTGTTTGGAGTCCGGAGAGTTAGCGTAAAAGTAAAAGCAGCATGACTTCCGGATGTGAATTTCAAAATAATAATAACGTGCAAACAAAAATTAAAATCCATAATACGGATTACATAAGCGATTAACTCTTGAAAATGCAAATACATTAAATAGAAAGTTTGCATTATTCAGCTTACATTTACAATTGATTCTTCCTGGCTTTGTCCAAAAGCATAGCCGCGGGAACATTATTTCAGCAGGGGGTGCTGAAAAAAAATAAGCTCAGCTGCGCTCAACTCGTTATGTCCAGGTGAATCATAGCGTACGTGTAGTATATGCATTGATACGAGTGTCATTATTAGACAGAAGACACACTCCAACAGTCTTCAGCACTGCTCGAAAACCTACGACTCCCGTCTGCAGTTGACCAATGAAAACACACCTTTGAGACGCCGCAGCAGCAAGACTCCGCCTCTCTGAGTTTCCGTTTCAAATCTTATATATAGTCTTTGGTTTCAACTTTCGGTATGTTTAAAATGTGGATTATAAACTACACACCAGTTTTTATTTTTGTTAATAGCCCAAATAAAACCTGAGTTATACTAAAATAATTAAACTATGAATGGGTTCAGTAGCGTTTTGTTGCTGAGGGACAGAGGATGATGCTGCGTGATCTGACAGCAGGTGTCAAAAGGTGCGCTGATGCGCTGTCACTGAGACAGACGGCAAAACTTTAGATATTGGAGCGATCTGTGGCAGATAGATAGTTACTTCTCTGTAGTTTAGTGTTTTTTATGTATAAAGGAGGATGAGAAGGATGGACGTCCAGCAGACAGATCAGCTGTTTAGCTGGAAGACGGGAAAAGGAGACGCGCAGCTGGAGTCTGAGGCCAATGCGCATCAATTCTTCCTCTTTGAGGAAGATGAGCTAGGTCATGAGCTGACACTAAAAGTGTTTACTGTGGCGCTTTTTTCTCTTTTTAGCGTTGTATTGCTTATCTGTAACGTGTGCTTTTTGGGGGGTGCGCTCGTGACATGGCATGTCCTCTTGGAGCGAGACGTCATGCAGTCTGGCTCAGTGAAAGGTTGCGCCGTTCAGTGTGGCACCTTTCTGGAGTTCTCACAGTGTGACATGAACAGTGTGGTCCCGTGGCTGGAGGACTATAAAGATATGCAACAAGCGTTTTATTCGTGGACGGAAATGATGGTAAACGTGGGTTTAGAGGTGGTGAGTGCACGAAGAGGTGGAGGAGAATGAGGGACAAGTTTGTTCGTGTTAAAAAGTATCTGAAATACAATAAAAAGCACAAAATAAACTGCAAATAAACTGTCAATGCACTATCTTGGACCGGATACATGACAATATACCCCAGAACTCACTGTTGCTGCATCTCCTTTTGTTTTCTCGAGGCTTCCCAAAAAAGTCTAAAATCCGCTTTTTTGCCATAGTGGTAAGTAAATATTTGAGGTCACCAGCAGGGGGTGCTGCAGCCCCTCCAGCACCCCTACTTCCCGCGGTACTGTCCAAAAGTGAAATGATTTTCAAAGCCTGCAGGAGCAATGTTCTTGTTCAGGCTATGGAAAAACTAGCGTATTATGTATGTTCTAAAAATCTGCTTTAAAATGAATTAACGTTTAAGCTGCTTTTTGGTTTGCAGGATAAACTAAAGAAGTCATACACCTTTTTAACGTAAACGATACTTTTATTTTTATGACAGAATGCATCACTTCCGCTTAGTGTCAGTTTGTGGTTTACCTTGGTTGGTAAAAGTTCAGGCCCAGAACCTGCCCCTTTGACGTCATCTATGGGTTAGTCTATTTAAAAATGTACTCTGAAGGATTTTGTTATTCTTAAAATCCCAAAGGAAGGCAACAAGAGGCTTGCTGGAAGACATATGAGAGGACACCCGTAGGATTCAACAGAACAATGCTTAGATTACAACTTCATCCAATGGAGCACTCAACATAAATTTCCCTGTTAGGGTTTCATATTTCTGCTTTAAACACTAAAGACACTCAAGGGAACAAATTTCAGCAAGCCTTAGAATTACTTAACAATTCTTCACATCATATTCAGATAGCTGCTCACCTTCTGAGGCATTCATAGACAAAACCCAGGCATGCAAATTATACTCAGTATTTGCACCTCAAGGCTGAAGTTGTCTTAATGATAAGGTTCACCAGTTAGTTGCCATAAAAACAACACCACACACAACTTATCTTATTGTTTAATTGTAAACCTGTTTTACAGTAAATCCTACAGGGAGCCTGTTAGCTTTTAGTCACAAATAATTTGCAACACTGAAAGGAAATGTGTAACAATCTACATTCAGAAAATTATTCCACAATACATAAAAAGAAGAGAGTAGTTTTAAAATAAATCACAATTCTTGACATCGATTTAAAATCTAAATACAGCAAAAGTAGAGGAAATAGTGTGGTGTGGAATATACAAGGGCACAGTTGGCTGTATTCTGTGAAAGTTGGGCCATCAGGAAGTGGACTGAATTCACCAGATCAAGGAGACATAGTCAGAGTATTTTTCCTCTTGGAGTCTCTCCGTGGAAATGGCACAAAGCTTTTTACCTCTTTGAAACATAACCCTATGGGAAGAGAGCAGAGGTAGGTTACTGTGTGTGAAGCATATTATTTATAGAATTTTCTTTCCACCATTTCATTTTAGATTAAAGACAGGGTAGATGATCCTGGAAAAATGTCGTTCAAGCAAGATACATTTTGAAAATACACAACTCAAAGGTCTATCCGCTTTTCGTCAGACTCCCCCCTTAAGCCACGCCTCCAGAGTACAGGAGAATATTTGACGCAACGGATACTGTCAAACAACCATAAAACAAAACATTATCTCATCTTTTTGACCCGTTGTTGGCACTTTTTCTGCCACAACTCCTAACGTAACACACCTAATTAATAGCCGTGGAGCCGCCGGTGTCAAGAGTTCTCTGGACTCTGTCTCCACTGAAAGTTTAAGAGCGGGAAGCCTGGTACATAGATCAGCGATCCAGCGAGGACTGGGCTTATTACACTGGAAACCCCCTCCGCTACTTCCGCTCAGGCTACATAAACATAAAACTATTTAGTATGCTAACTAATATAGGTAGCTGAGCTCTGGCTCCACTTCTTGTTCAGCTGTTCCAAACTGAGAACGTGCAATTCGTGCACAAAGAGGAATATGTGCAAAGGGAGGGAGGAATGGTCAAAGGGAAATTTGATGGATGGATCAGGATCCAATCATTAACAATAGGACATTCACAATGAGCGGATGAGGTTCTTCCAGGATTGTACATTTCAGAGGCGATTAAACTATTCCTTTTGTTTGAGTAAACATTTAATTCAATCGTAGCCATCAGGACGTGAAGAGCATTTCAAGCAATATGACAAAAAATGCTCCAGTAAAACACCTCCTACCCCACCTTTAAAGCAGAAATCCAGAGTTTTTATCTGATAGCACCATCTAGAGGCTGAAAAATATATTGCACCTTAAGCCGTTCTCCCCACTTTTGTATTTACGTCCGAAAGCAACGCCTTTCGCTAAAACATGTTGTTTTACAATTATTAGTCTCACGTTGTGCTGTTTGTTCATATATAAATATTTTAAAGAATTACTGATCCATAAAAATGCTGCCAACTCTGCATCAGTCTAGGTATTTCCGCTCTGACTGACACCTGTAGGTAAGTGGATGTCTAACGCTATTGGCTAATGCTGAGCGACGCCCAAATCAAAGTGCATAAGGCTCTATGTGATGGGAATGGACTTAGCAATAAAAAATGTACGTAATATACGTCTTGCCTACATTATATCACAATACAGGGTAAGACTATCACTTTTATAGATTCTACGAAATCATACCTAATTCCTGAAAGGGGTAAACTCCAGATTGCTGCTTTAATGTGATGGTGTATTTAACACATTGTACCTTTCTTCCTAAAAATCTTTGCGTGTTTTATATTCTTTCTACTTACGTTTCCACTCATCCAGGGCCAGTGTTGCGTTGTCATAGCTGTCATCATAAGGCTTAGGCTCAGGAAAGTCATCTGGGTCCCGTAAGCTGTCAAAGTACGGGTGCTCCAGAGTGAGTTCAGCAGTGGGCCTCTCATCTCCATCCAGAACCAACATCTTTTCAAGCAGATTGATGGCTGAAAGTGTAACAGAAGATGAAGCAATTAAATCAAGCGTAAAATAACATCTCAAAACAACACAATGCATAAAAATGTAATTCTCGTGCTCCACAAGGCAGGTTTTTGTACCTATTACTAAAAGTAAAAATCAAATTTAATGCCACAAATTAGAGAATAATAAACATATAGAATAAGTTAATAGAAATTTATCCTGATTACAACCAAGATGTCAGTGACAGACTAGAATGGAAAGCTGAAAAGCCCTCATGAGCAAGTTTCAGGCAAAAATATTATGATTCAGTCAGGAAACTTCAAAATCAATATCATATGACAGTCTGCTGTGATCAATGACTTTTAAACTCTTGTAAAACGTAAAATAATAAATAGTTATAGAAAAAATACATTTATACTCACCCCTTTCACTGGCTACAGGAAACAATGTTGAGAAGTCTTTTCTTGGGTAGCGAGGAAGGGACTTTATGTAACTTTTAGCCTGTTTTGAAATCAAAAGATAAACAGATTTAAAGATGGATTAAAAACTATCTGATTAATATGTTGATAAATGACCATAAAACTTTAGACTTAACAAATGAATCTCTAAAGTAGGGCTGCACAATTTATCGAAAATGTATCATTATCGCAATATCAGCATGCGCAATAGGCATATCGCAAAGAACAGAAAAATATCGCAATTAATGGTCGTCTCAGATTTTTGCTACACATAATGCATTTTGTCAATCAAATGGAAGCATGAAGTTTTTGACAAATCAAATGGAGCCCTTCACCCATTTGGCCAATCGGTTGGGTTCTTATAGGTTAGATGCCTTGGTGCCTAGGTGGACGGCACTTCATTTGGATGGCTAGCAAACACCTGAGTTAGCTTAGAGAGCGTTGCAATGACTGAGGGTAAGACGTGTGCGGAAAATGTTAGCGAGAAAGAACTCATAATTCAAACAGCATGACTATTATTTCAAAGTACTTGTGTTCAACAAACACAAGTACTTTGCAAGACATGCCAAACACCTGTGGCAACCATGAGGGGAAACATGACAAATCTCCGTTGTCACCTCCAACACAACCATAAAGATCTATATACTGGGCTCTAGAAATGTAACGTGCGCTTGCATGATTTCATTTTGTTACTGTATTAATACTAATGATAGAGGATGGAGTGGTGTGTCTAAAGTATATATACAAAAACTGCAGATTTAAGTATTTGTTCATTTATCGCAAGTAATATCGATATCGCAATATTAAGCACTGTTATCGCATATCGCAGGTTTTCCTAATATTGTGCAGCCCTACTCTAAAGAAATCAAGACCTGTTAACTTTGTGTTTTTATGAGGACTTATCTGACCTCTTGACTTTCCAGTTTCTGAATAAACTCTGGTCCAGGAACTCCAGTCACTTTCATGATCTGAGTCAGCTGGTCCATGTCTGGTAGTAAACTAGTAAAGGAAGTTTTTTCCCTTTAAAACTTATCATAATGTTCACAAATAGGCAGTTGGGTATATTGTTACTAAGAAACCCCATAAAATAATAATATTGGAAAAAAACAGCTTAAACTGTGACAGTTTAATATGTAAGCAGGCCTCATAAATCAGTTAAATATAATAACTGTATAGACTTTTCCTTCAGGATGCATGTTGGGTTTACTGCATGCGATTTCCTCTAATTGCTCTTGGTGATTTATTTTGTGCCCATGAAATAAAATTGTCACCATTTAATTAAAAAAGTTATTAATTTGCTGTTTGGCGAGGTAAAAAACATATTTGCTTAGAAATCACACTGTTTCCATTTTTACACTGTAAAACTATTTTTATGGGAATAAAACAGAACATGAAAGGATACAGTCTTTCCCTTTGAAGAGGGTTTTCCCGTTGATCATTTCTGCCATGATGCAACCCACAGACCAAATATCCACTAGAAAAAATAAACAATAGAAACTAAACGTCAGTGAAAACACCAAAAGATCATACAACAAAGCTTTGAGTTTTACAATGTCCAATAAAAAGAACTGCTCATTTTTTATTTACAACAGAGAGCTAAATCTGTTGCTCCAACCAGGGGGGGATTTAATGAGTAAAATCGTCTCGAGGGTGCAAAGGTTGATTTCTGAGCCACATTCTTTCAGCAGGAGGAGTTTGAAAACTGAAAAAGCATCTTATTTAACAGAAACACAAATCCCGGGTCAGAAAGACTCATTGCATTGGCAGTTTGGGCACTATCCAACTGCTGGCAGACCAGTCTGACTACACAGAGAGAAGAAAAATACTTTCTTTTGTTGGATCTTCAAATTCATTTCAGAAACCAGAGAATGACCCGTAACACCAGCCTGATCAAACGCTGCGGACAGTAATAATATGTAACAGCTACAATTATCTTGCCAGTCTGGGTGTAGTGCATCCAGTTCAGAATGACCTCAGGCGCCCGGTACCAACGGGTCACCACGTAGCCTGTCATCTCTGCGTCGGTACTGCGAGCCAGCCCAAAGTCCAGGATCTGAATAGAGAAGAAACCCAAAGAATCAAGATCAGGAGCCCCACACTGATTTAAACATCTTTTCTACTGTTTACGCCTGGATTCTAAAGGTAAACATTCATAAAACCAACATACATGATGCTTTCATGTATTCCACATTAAGGATGTATATGATATACATCACAATACATGTGAGACAACACAATATTTCACGTTACTAGAAGCCATTTTAAGACTGAATTTAATTGAAAAATTCAGGCTAGATGCTTCCAAGGCACATTCGGTGATGTTGCGAGATCCCGTTGTTCCATCAGAATAATGGCGATAAAAACTGCAGCCAACTAGCAGCCGGAGTTTGAGTTGTACCACACAAAAGTAATACAGTAAATGTTTGAAATATAAATTCTCAATAAAAAAAATTGATACACTGCTTGTAAATATCAATTTGGTATCATAACATGAAATATTGCGATATTTCAGTGTATTGATATTTTTCTACATCTCTATTTGGAAATCCTAAAAGCCATTTTCAAGACTGAATTTAATTGGAAAACTAAGGCCAGACACTTCCAAGACACATCCAGTGTTATAGCGTAATCTCGGTCCGTCAGAATGAAGGCGCAAAAACTGCTGCCACCTAGTGGTCAGAGTTTGAATTGCACCACATAAAAAGAAACAGTAAATGTTTGCATGTAAATTATCAATAAAAAATCTAAACACTGCCTTTAAACATTGATTCAGTATTAACACAAAATCTTGCAATATTTCAGTGTATCGATATTTTCTTACATCCCTGTTCCACATCATAAGCAACTGTGTAACTGAAGCAACCTTTTTGAGCCATGCTGCACACATAAATCCACTTTTTACCTGATTTTGCTCTTGAAGTTGCCCTATTATACAAGTGTTTTTTAACGCAATCTTCACAAGTACCAACCTTAAGTTCACAGTCTTGATTAACAGCCAAGTTTCCAGGCTTAAGATCCTGGGAAGAAAATGAGTTGAGTGATGGTTACTTAAAGAACGTAGTAATTAACAAAAAATTATAGAGATTAGCCTCCAAACTCTTGTGAAATCACACAAGAGCCTCGCTGCTTTAGCTCCAGTTGGCTCAGCCGCTTGTCTCAATGCATGAATACTGTTTTCTTTTAACTTTTAAATTCTGCAACTTAGCAACAAATCAAGCATAAAATCCAATTTGCATTTTTGCAGAATAACACTGTGACATGATGTGATAAGTTGGTCACTGAATGTTCATTTTTAAAGCGGTTGAAGCGTGAACAGAGTAATAGCAGGGTAACACCGTTTTTACACACAAACACAAATGTTCACAGTCCATCCAGACAATAATGTCTCTGCTAATATTTACCAGAATGCATCAGTACGTTATCATTAAAACAGCTAAATAAAATAAAGGAATGAAGAAAGTGGAAACACGAGGGGGATTAATCTGGTTCTCAAGATGCACGAGTTGCTCAACATAATAAAGACCTTAAAGTTTTTATATAACGAACAGATGAAACAGCAAAGTGTTTTTGGTCAAAGGCTTCTTCAGCTCCACTGCAATTAAGACAAGCAGGTCATTTCTGCCCATGGCAACAACCTTTTGCACAACATATTTTATGCTAGGTGAAAAAAAATCCCTCCTCTTTTTAAGATTATGACTGATTTCTATTAAAGCTGCATCAAGATAAATCTGCTTTGAGATTAATAAATGACATTTGTATACTTTAAACAGACAAATGACACTAAAAACATTTTTCAATGTAAGTTGAAGAACAAAATGTTCTATTAATTAAACTAAAACTAAAATATAATTCAATTCAGTTAATTTATATAGCACTAAATCATGATAAGAGTCGTCTCAAGTCACTTCGCAAAGTAAAATATTCCAATTGAGTTCAATTTATTATGCCAATTAGGTAAATGTTTCCTATATAAGAAATCCAGCAGATTGCATCGAGTCACTGACTAGTATCAGTGACTTTTCAGCAAGCATGTAGCGACAGTGGAGAGGAAAACTCCCTTTTAATAGGAAGAAACCTCCAGAGGATCCTGGCTCAGTATGAGCAGCCATTCATACTTCAGTAATAATCTTGTGTTTGTGAGATTTCTTTTTTACCGTGTAACAACATAAATGTTTGAATCATATCGCTGCACAGCCACAAGGTGAAATAAGTGTTACTAAGACTCTTTCACTCCTGCACCACAGATGTTATCATATTATAAAAATACCTTCTATCACACGATTCTGACAAAATAGCTGAAATACCCCCACCACTCCACTAGGTGGTGTATGAAAAGCTCTGCATCAAGGGTTCCAAAAAAAAAATCACACTTAAAAAAATAACTTAAAAAACTATTCAAGTTGTTTATGTATAATTAATAAGCCCTAATGTGAGCCCCACAAGCATGGGGCTCACAAGATCCAATTATTTAATAGTTGGATAATCAGGAGACAACATTAAAATCTAAGTTAGGTGATGATTATGTCTTAGATTATTGGACTATTTATGTTTTTAAGCAACGACAGCTCAATAAAATAAAAAGTTGGATAGAATTCCAAGATGCATCACTTAAAGATCCAACTTAATAGTGGCGCATTAGTATAACTTATGAAGGCTTATGGAATAAAAACACAACTGGGATTAACAGATTGAAGTTTTAGTTTAACCTTATTTCTCCTCCTTAACAAGTTTTGACATAGGAACAAAAGGGCGTGGCCCAACAACCCCAGGCGGTTAAACACCACTCATCCTACCTGTTTGAGCAGGTCTTAGTCTGACTTAAAAATAATTCATTAAACTACAGAGCCGGAAAAAACAGCACGACAGAAACTCTGTTGTAAAGAATCCCTCCATGATAAAAACGGCCTCCATGATGACTGGTACTCACCCTGTGGATGATTCCTGCCTTATGGATGTACTGCAAAAAGACAAACACACCAGGAAGCAGACATTTTTATTGCACAAGCTAAATTTATAGCATTTCATGAGTTTTTAATTAGCTCGTTTAAATATTGGTTCAGCATGCTCATATGGTTGTACTTAAAACTTATCTAACAACATGAGCTGAGAGGAGTTTGTGTATTATGAAATTACTGGTGAAGTATTGCATTTCTAATGTACTTCCCTATTAACCATGGAGCATGTTCGTGTTTGAGTTAGCGTTAAATCGGTAATGTCTATGTTTCAGTTATTTCAGAACATTTTAAGGGAATTATCGGCCATTTTCAAGTGTGTTTTTGTGTGAAAGTTAAAAATATTTACCATATTCTGGAAACACTGCTGTTTGTAAAATTGAGTTTACGTTTGACAGGACTGATGAGCTAACGGCTAGTCTGAATGCAGCCCATATCAAAGCAGATTGATGCGGTCTTAAATCAGACTCCAGTTTTCAAACTGTCATGGTGTTTTATACAACATTACTTTACTAACATTTAAAACACTATTGATTTCACATTTTGTGGTTATTTTTTTGCAGAAATATGTAAAAATTCCTGCTGGATTCGACCACTGGATGGGTTGAACGTGCTACATTTTGCTGCTTATGGTGGCCCAGAAGGTTCAATGAAACACAAAAACCACAACACCAATACAAATGTCACAATACATCAACAAGCAATAAAAGTAGTAAAATAAAATAGGAGTCGTGGTCAGCCGGAACTTATGCTAAAATAAAAGTTATTCTAATAACGTCATTGTGCCAAAAACCAAAGTAAATGTGAGACAACAGTGTTCAGGCGTGGAGCTTTAACTGCTGAAATGTCTCCTCAGCCTTCATTAGTGTCTACAGGAGCGATTCATCACTAAATCTAAAAAATCAGCTGTGTTCATGATCTAAACATGCAGGAAACATGCTGGAAGCACACTGTAGTGCCAGGTATGTAAGCTGAAAATTTTCTAAATACACAGGAGGCAAACCGCCACTCTGAAGTTGCAAATGTGATATTCTGGCCACAGAATGCAGTGGGGGTCTGAGTGACATTTCTTTAACCCTGTAAAGGGTCATTTTAGCACATCCTGGTTCAAGAAAATTATGTTAAAATATGAAAAAGTTGCATAGTATGGCTTTAATCATTTTAATTTTTAAATCTATTTTAACTAAGGTATTCAACATACAACTTTTGTTTAATGCCACTTTTTTCATATTTCTTTTATTCCTGTCTTTATTACTTTTGTTGTAGTTTTTATTGATGCATTGTCGTGTTTGCATTTGTACTGGAGAATATATCATTGTGTTGCATCTTTTGTTGTGTTGCTGCGTTTTGTTGTGTTGCAGCTTTTATATTTCATTAAACCTTTAGGGCCACTGTAGGCTGCTAGTGATATTTAAAGGAGCTAGAGGCAGGAAAAAAGAAACGATGCTCACGAGCGACGCGCCCGGCTCTGCGAGTAACTGCAGCCCAGCACGGGAGCGTGCACAGACGGCTATGTTACACAAACACAAAAATACCATTACCTGACCCTCTTCACACGCTCTCACGCCACACCTCCAGTATCTCACGCTGAAAAGGCAACTCCCCGCCGCTCTCACGGACAATATTGCGGCGAAGCAATCCACGCTGCAGCCCTGATCACAGCTAATGCTACTACTGTAGCATGATCACAGCTAATGCTACTGCACGCTAGCTCTCTCTGAGTCATCGGTGAGGTCAGATCATTGTCATCATCTCTAAACACAACCTATAATGTTTCTTACCTGCTCACTAGGAAATGAGCCATGGCAGCATCCTTTTTGAGTCCCAGATATTGTTGAAGCAGCCTCCATTCGTCAATCACGTATCCGATATAGATTCGGGTCCCTGCCTGTCTTTTACCATATTTGGTTTTTGACTCACGAGATGCCGCTGAATAAACTTCCTTTGTGCCACGCTTGGTCGTTTGCTGGTTGCAGTAGAATCCATTCCCACAGTTCTTCTTTAGGAGTTTGGCGGTTGGCAAGCAACTTAAGGTGCAATAGCGCCACCTACCGATCTGCAGTGTCGAACACATTTTCTTTCTGTTTTGAAGCTGTCGTGAACGCGCAAGCAGTGTCAATTGACGCCACATCCGTAGGGCAGCGCGGGAAATTCGTGACCGAACTGCAGCGCATTTTGCAGCAAACAGCCTGTTCAAGAAAATGGAACGATACATGGGTGGCCTCATTCTTTTTGGTTTATAACGCTTCATCACCCATTAGCTTTGAAAAAATGAACATACATGTTTAATTTTTTACAGATTTTTTAAAGATCCTGCCCCTAGTTCCTTTAAGTGTGTATGTAAGTGAACTTGTGTTAATTGCACTGTGATGCAAAGTTGACGGCTGTGTAAAAGTTTATAAAATAAAACAGTAACTGCTGGGAAATTTCAGCAACTAGCCTTGTTTAGGAAGCTAGCTACAAAACTAACATAGAAACACATTCCAAAATGACAGAAAGTTTCCCATGAAGGTGAAACTTTACCTGGTTTTAATAAAACCACATTTCTGATGTTTTTTTTTAAAAAAAGAAATAATATTAGGGAAAAGTCTCACCCTGAGTCCACAGAGCATCTGATAGACAAGAAACTGGACTTTGTCTTCAGAGAGCTGACCTCTCACCTTCGACAGGTCAGTAAACATGTAGGGCATCACCAGATAGCTAAGAAAAAGATGAGGAGAAGCAGAGCGACACAAGATGCAGTGGGACAGCTGTGGCTGGAGTTAATGTCCTGTTAAAACCACATCCTGTTAATTTGTGCAGTTTTAGAAGTTGTGTGTGAATGTTCAACATACAGTAGTCAGACTCTAAAGTTTTCATGTGTCGCTAAAGCTAACTCAAATGTACAATTCCTTGCATCTAAGAAAAAGAACATTTTTAAATCAAAGTACACTTTGAGAATACGCATTATATAAGAGAGAAGAATGACATCCTGTGGCGAGATTTGGTTACTGCAGCCCATTTTCTAAACAGAGTCACTTTCTCACTACCGCTCCGTACGTCTCACGGCTGTTGCCAGTTACGGCTTAGAGCCATAAGATTCTAGATTACAATCAAAGACGAGTCATGCGCAGCAAGTTGATAAATGAATTTCACTGTAATATCGAGTTGGTAATTGAAAAAGTAGCTTGAAACATTTTTAGAGCAGACAATTTTTTCTAACTCACCGTTAGCTCAACGTTAGCCTCTAGCCCTTTTCACCCAATATTAGAGTAAAACAAAAAGATGCCCGAGGTTCTAAGGGTTACAAGAAACAACTTCTGGGTCGTTCCCGTTCCTGGCTTAGGATCTTTAGAAGACGCTGCTAAGTTTTGCTGGCCGGTGTCGAGTTACAAATGCCGGTGCTGCAGCTCCGACTCGGCGCAGACTCAGCAACCCCGCAGGGGCGTAAACAGTGACTACATCCCTCTTTGACAATTTTGAAAGAAGGAAAACTGACAAAATAAACAGTCCCAACTCAGGCTTAAAGAAAAAAAAACCCTTAAGGTGTGAAATCTACAGACTCGCACACTACATCCAGTTGGAATGTGCTCAGTTAATGACTGATTTCTACTTCTATAGTCATCTAATCAAGTGATTCATCCATCTGTAGCTAGCTCTTTCTGAGGCTGATGTTTATTGTTTAGGGCAGTAATTCCAGTTAAGGCCTGAAAAGGTAGTGAAAAGCGATATTTGAGATAAAGGGGTGTTTTGGTTTCAGGACGTGCAATTTCCTCAACATGCATTTACACGCACTTTTATTAAAACCAAATGACCAAAACATTTGACCGAATTTTCCAGGCTCTTTTTCTGTTACAGCACAACACGTTAAAACATGTTGAACAGTTACCTCATCTACACCAGCACAAAAAAAAGACAACCTCTGCCAAGTGAAATGATCTTTTAGCGTTTTAAAGAAAAAGTGATTTAGTAAACCATAAAACAGACATCAGCAGATGGCTGGTGCCCATGTGTGTAATAATCCTGCTGTTTGTTGTTAGCTTTAGGTGCATGCAAATGCAAAATACGCCAAAGATACTCACAAGTCCTGGAAGTCATCAAAGCCTAAGGAAGGTGTAAACACATCCAGAAGTCCTATCACCTATATGGAATGATAGAGGGTTGAAACAACAGAATATTCACAAGTGATTATGTCTAAAAAGCATAAATGTGCAGTAAAGAAAACGTGAGACCTATAATCCTTTATATCTGTTAAATCTACTCACATTCTCATGTTTCATGTGTTTGAGTAACCGGAGCTCTCGATAAGCCCTCTTAGCAAATATCTCTGACTGGAAGGGCCTGTGGAGCTTCTTGATGGCCACTTTCTCTTTAGTCTTCTCAATTATTGCTGAGCTGTGGGGAAAATCCAAAGATAGTGCAACGCATCGTTAGCTTAGTGCCAAAACTACACAAGCTTTTCTAGTTTGAGGTTTCACTCTGACAAAGTCAGGGCAGAGGGGAAAAGCACAGGATGATTGATTTAGAGGTTTCAGTCTGAAATTTTTGCAGCAAACAAAAGTGATGACAGATGCTGATACATTCGGAGTGGTGGTCCATTGGTTTTGTTTAAATGTTTGGTAACTTTTGATGTGCGTGCTTGCAGGGATCTGCAGGGCACTGATGTGTGGGAGGAGAGGCTTGTTAGACTATTTCAAGCTGCATCCACCAACACACTTCATACAAACCAGTGAGTACAGCTCTGTTTACGACACAGTAATGTAGGATTTCATAGTTAGTTACATCCGCAGCAGCACATTCACATCAATAAAGAGCTGCAGACAGGACAGACTGTAAAGATGTTGATAACGTTTCTGTTTATTTTAATTACTGTTGCTTTAGTTTGTTGGTTGTTAAACAGATGCCATTTGAGGGAAATTACAGATGAAGGTAAACCAGTTCACGACATGATGTGGCTTTTAAAATATTAGACTCCAACTGCCACCATCTAATATTTAAAATAAAGATATTTTAGTGTCATAAACAGCTTTTTAGCTTCGATTTGTGAGTTTTAATGGGACTAAATAAATATGTGCTCCATAACTGCTCAGTCACATTACAGCATAATAATTTCTAAGGTGTCTAAATGTCTAAAGTGTGGTCTAAAGTGCTTAGGACGCATGCAAAAATTAAATATAAAAGAGATTTTGGAGTCCATCCCAATTATTATTTTTTTATTTGATAAGAGTCAAACATAAAAAATGATGCTTTTATTTAAGCACACACCTAAATCCATGCACCATAGACCTATTTCATGACAGATGTTTTAATGACGGCTATATTCCATTTAGAGGAAGCATCTTTAACAGAATCACCATGCACAGCTGCTGAAGTGGAAATGCAGCCCTTGTTCATACACCTGTCTCTTCCCTATTCTTTCAGGTTAACTATGCCCTAAAAAATACCTAGAACCTAAATGATAAGAGGGTCGTCTCCATTTGAGGAAAAATCAGGACCAGTTTACAGCAGAGATCCCCAAACAAATAACTTATATCACACACATAATGCAAATAAAATTAGTATAGGGATCTCCCTCTGGCTGACTGGTTAGCGCGCATGACTCTCACCCGGGAGTTTGGGGTTCAAATCCCACCCCGGGCCCTCGTTTGTCCACCTTGCCACAATTGGTGTT
Source organism: Aphyosemion australe (assembly GCA_006937985.1). Taxonomy (NCBI): domain Eukaryota; kingdom Metazoa; phylum Chordata; class Actinopteri; order Cyprinodontiformes; family Nothobranchiidae; genus Aphyosemion; species Aphyosemion australe. Next base: position 2,439,220 of record SSNS01000043.1, read on the forward strand.
GTTGGCAGGATCCATGCAGAACTGTGAGGTTGGTCCATGGATGTGAAATTTGTGGCACCCTGCACATGAGCAAGGGGACATGCTTGTGGAAAGAGGGGGGAAGATGTGACAGTGTGAGTGTCCTGTCACTGGATCCCAATTGATCATGCACCCAGGCTACTTGGCCACAGGGATATCCCTTTGGCTGACTGGCTAGCGAACATGACTCTCACCCAGGAGTTTGGGGTTCAAATCCCGCCCGGGCCCTCGTTTGTCCACCTTGCCACATATACACTTCATCTATACAACTTTGATGAGCTGTACATATATATATATAATATATATATATATATATATATATATATATATATATATATAATATATAATATATATATTAGGGCTGGGCGATATGGCCTAAAATCAATATCATGATATATTGAGGCATTCACCTCGATGACGATAAATGGACGATATGTGCAAAAACAAAAGTTGTCCACTAGATGAGGCTGTCATAGGTATTACATTGAGTCATGCTGTCATGTGACTCGAGGTGGTACAGCTTCTGAAAGGGATATGAATATCGCCAACCTTCACACATCTTTTCATTTTTTTATTACCAGATTTACTGACATTGGAAAAACGATAACGATAAGTCAGAAATTTCGATAACGATAAATTTTCGATTTATTGCCCATCCCTAATATATATATATAATTTCCCCCCAATTAAGACAGTCAGTGACACATTTGGACTGCACAGTATAGCACTATATTAGTTATTTATGAAACATCACTGAGGTGAAGTGCAGTAAATTTCACACCAGGCAGCAACAACAAATAGCACAACTGGTATAAATCCCCCTAAAAAGTTATTTATTTCCAGATCTGGAAAATGACAGGTTTTCCCAATTCTCTTAAAAGATTCCTGAAAATTTTTATAATGCAAAACAACCTCATCTGTTTTGTTTATGTAATCAGCTGGACGAGACAAACATAAATGCATGGTTATAAAATCTAAGCTAACCTCCAGCTGTAACATCCTATATGCTAGTGAAAAGGAGCCATATTTAATAAGCATATTGTTCTTGAGGATTTAAGTTAGTAAACTCGTTATGGTCCAAAGGAAGGAAGTCAGTTGCATAAACGTGACAAAGCCGTGTAGGTTGTGGGGGAAAGGTGCTAACTTTTGCTGTATGTCACCAGTGTTGTAAACACGTTGGTATACAGGTTATAATGTGTCACTCAGGCCCACTGTAGACGATATACAGCCAGTGTAGCAGTCGTTAATGACTCGTTTGTGCACAAGCCAGTCCCAAAAGCCCCACACACACTCCCGCGTCCAGTAAACGGTAAGTCACTCACCAAACCGAGCCGTACGCCCCGGTTCCGACCTGTTTGAGTCGCGTGTATTTCTCCGGAACTTCCCACATCGTGCTGTTGATTTCTTGTCGGTAGAAATGTGCCCGAGCCTCCATGATAAAGAGGAGCAGGCGAAGCAACAGAAAACTTCACCTCCCTCCTCTTGCTCGCTTGTCGCTTGATTAAGACAGAAAAGCAAAACACTGTACAGGTACGATGCTATCTTTTCACTTCCGGTAAGAATTTTCACAATAATTTCCAGCTGTTGGAAATATCGTGGGAGGAAGGTAAATGAAAACAAACAGCTGACATTGCACATTAAAATAAAATTTTTTGGGTAAGTTTTGATGCAATGGCATTATTTATAAGATATAAAACTAAAATACAACTAGACCTGGTATTCCGGAAATAACGCTTTATTTTTAAAAGAAATATTACAAGTTCCTGTTTGATGTGTCTCGGTGTTTTTCCTCCGACGTCTCTCATCAATTTTTAGCTAAAGTTTCGCTTTTTACGCTTGATAACTAGCCTGAAGAACTCCTTAACATGTTACTATCTCTAGGAGAAAAAAAAAATATTTTAAAACATTACATTTTCGTGTGCAAAACGGCTAAACCACGAGCGCTCCCGTGCGAACAATTTGACGCCTTTGCCTGCTGAAACATGTCAACATGACTGGTTTTCTTTGCTCCCACCCACACGCTGTAGGTGTTACTTGTCATGAATAATTACTGTATATTGGCAGAGCTGAATGAATCATGGAGGCTTACAGTGGGACATCCACATATACAGGGACAGATGAAAACCCAAGATTCTGACTTAGTACACAATGATTGAGTAAAAAGGTTTGTTATAAAACAATTAAACTAAGAGTCCACATGTAAAAACATGGTTTTTGGTCATTACAGTAACTATGAAGAACTAAAAACCTAAGTTCAAACACACACACATATATATTAGGGGTGGGACTCGATAAAAAAAATGAATCTAATTAACTAGAGACTTTGTAATCTTGATTAATCGCACTTTAATCATTCAAGAAAATTTGCCCCCAAAGCAATTTTTTAATTAAAGATAATGAGGCAGAGAATCAAACGAAAAACATGGTCATTATTATTGAAAACTCAAGCTCTTTAAATTTCTATTAAATAGTATTTCAATTATATATATATCATATATATATATATAAAACTAAAGGTTTACAGGTGGGTGTATGAGTGGGTTGAGACTGCAAAATAACAAACAGCAATACTCATTATAGCTAGATCCTGTTAAATAGTGACTATAAATGATTTTATCCAGTAAAAAATATGTAAGGAAATGTAAAAGCGCTCCTGGTACATGATCTAAAGTTTGGTCAATCTGCTGCATATTAGAAGAAAATGTAAATTTATATGGTACTGAAATGCCACGCTATTGGAGGAAATTACTTCATGTTGCTATCATAGATTCTGGCAGCTTTTAAAGAAAAAAAATTAATGGTGTCAATGATTTGAAGGGTTTTTGCTTGACGGTATGAAATTAAATAAATATTAGTGAGGGCTGAAAGCACCTCAGATGAATACTAGTGACTCAGCAGGCTGGTGAACTCTCATGCCTTTAAAGCTTACTTTACAGGCTCTGCCTCTGTAGTACAACACCCACTGGTGTTTCAAGATCTATAATCTGTTTAGTCAGACATCAGCAAAGTAAACTGGAGCTGGGCATAAACAAACAAAAGTTCTAACAACAACTGGACCAGGTCAAGAAGATTTATAATGACATTGAAAATAATGTTTTTTAGCTCACATGAACTCAAATTATCTTATTTATATTTAATTAAATATCAGAAAAGTTATTTTTAGTCATTTTTGCTGAGGGTCAGACAGTCCCAATTGCTAGAGTTAAAGTAATGATTACTACTCATATATATATATATATATATATATATCAAATATGTATTTTCCTTAACATTTCAGAGAAATAATTTTTTTAAATTTTGTATGCTAGGTTATGCAATGCATGATCTCTTTGGTCTCATGTACGTGTAGTTCTTTGTGTTCTTATACCTATTTGTCTCTGATAATGGAGGTGTATTATGGCTACGGCTTAATGTTTCTGCTGATGATAAACCAGTGCTTTTATTATCCTTTGTTGAATACAGGAACATAGTTTCCCCATCTTTTCTCTTTCTCAAAATCAGTTTGTTACCGATGCTTCTGCGGCAGACACAACCACAACATTTCTCATCCTTGTACGGTTATTGACTCCCTAATGTTTTGAATCTTTGAGTGTGTTTTCTCCAGCAGCCCGAGTCTCACCAATCTGTGCAAAGCCTGATGTCCTTGATATTTGATTCTTCTGTTTTTGTGTTGTCTGTCCCACATCCAGGTCTCCATGGAGAATGAGGTCATGTGGTCAGGTCTTGCTATGACCTGATACTTCAGTGTCGACTACATTCCTTTTATCCAGTAAACAGGCTATATTGTGTTCGTCCTTTTAAAAAAATGTAATAGAGCTTTTTTGTCCACAACACAGATGTTTTCTCCTACTAAAAATCATGTTGCAAAATACTCAGTTACCTCGTAGTCTTGGTTTTAGTTTTACATTCTAGAAGTCACATAAACACCTGAGAAATCACCTGCATTTCACCTTTGCAGAAGTTATTTTCTTGAAAAATAATTTGGCCAATAAGCACACTTTGTCACCAATATGTGTCATGATTCACATGTCTGCAACTTTTCCATGAATGGTTTTCCGCATCTCTCTACATTCCCTACCACAATCCCTTAACCATGATCACCTGTGCTCTATTTAACAATCTCCACCTGTACTCTCCAGGATAAAAGCTTCTTCCAACCACAGTAGTGGTGTCGGATTATCAGAAGCTTCATGAAGATAAAATCCAGTATTTTTTAGGTTAAGCTGAGCCATGAGAGCATGACCCTGCTCCTGCCATCTGAACCCCACTCTTTGCCTGGTTATTCTTATGGATTTTATGGGTTTTTTTTTAACCCTTGCCCGACCTCTGCCTCCTTGCTGCCTGCAGGACATGAGACCCATGTTAACCAAACCCGGGCGTTTCACTTGAGTACAATCACTTATCTGCACAGTTTTACTGGTCGCTCTACAAGCTCCTGCTCACTGCATCTGTTCACGAGGGCTTGCCTGGGTTTGTCCCCTTTACATCTGAAATAATCCCCCTTAAAAATCACACTGTTCCAGTGACCTTGTATCCAGAGTGGCAATATTTTAGTTTAAGAATAAAAACTGTTGATCACATTTTGTGTGTTGGCTGAATTCTTGGGTCCAAAGAATCCGACTCTTTACAAGAATCTTTCAAGCACAAAAGCATTTTATGCCTAAAATCTGGTATGTTTTTAAACACAGAAACTTGCAGATGTAAGGTGCATTGTTAGCAGAGTGAAAACTTTATCTAAATTGTCCAAATCTCTATTTGGGAGGAATAGTTTCTAAAGGGTTTTGATCTTAAGATAATTTTTCTGTTGATTTTGAGATATTTAAATATTTAATATGATTGAAAATATCAAACAGCTTATGTGAATAAGCTGAATATTTATTTAAATTAGATTACAGAATTTTGTGATAATTTTTCCAAGTGTTTGACAGTAACCACCAAAAAGACATTTAAAATTAAAGAACATTTCTGGGTGGGAAAAAAAAACTCAGAAGCAGCATTTTGTCAGACATAAAGGTCGTCTTCTTTTCTTTAAAGTTTTGCATTTCATGTACTAGATTAATCTTGATAGAATAGAACGATCCCTTATTGTCCCACAGTGGGGACATTCGGGTGAAGGAAATTACAGCAAGGTCCTTTTTTGCACCATTTTTAGTTTTTTATTAATTATTCTTGCTGACAAAATGAATCCAAACATAGAAAATCCAATTTGAGAGACATCTGTTGTTCGCTCACATTGCCAAAACTAATCAGAAATCTATTTTCCCTCTCTTCCTATTTGCATTTGCGAGTGTTTTAAGGTCATTTCCTAAATCACATTCTATCAACTGCTTACAGAGGGGCCACTGCCACCCTGCCTGAGTAAATGTCAGAGAAATACCAATTTTCAGAGACTTTTCTCAGGATTCGTGAGACTCTGCAAACAGGTTTTTGATTAAGATTGTCAGGGAAAAAAAAACAACACAAATGAAGCCAGATTCTGATCTTGGAAATCAGCACACCCAGGTCTTCACCTTCGCCTGCCTTGATTCACGTGCACCCAAACCTGACTTTGCTTTCTGCAGGTGGTTGGCTTAATGCATTCAATCATGCAGCATCAAACCCCTCCTACATGATAACCCCTACCTAGTCATCTAAAAGCAACTGGAATGAGCTTCCTTTGTAGGGTGGCAGGGTTCAGACCTAGACATAAGGAGATGAGCTCTATTGTCCTGGAGGACCTTGGAGCAGAATTACTGCTCCTCTTCATCAAAATGAGTCAGCTGAGGTAGTTATGGCCTCCTTATGGCCTCCCTCTAGAATGTTTGTGGGTGTTATCCACTGGGAGGAGTCTGGAAGTGCCATCAGAAGGGATTACATATGTTCTCTGATCTGGGGATTGCCTTAAACACCAGGAGGCGCTGGATAATGAAGCTGAGGAGAGGGATGTCTGGGTTTCCCTCCATGATCTAACTTTGGATAATTTGTGCAATTTGTGCTGATGGATGGATAAATAACTCAAATCAGCTGTTCTGAAAACATTGCACATAAACAAAGCATGTGTGTAAGCAGTATTGTGTACTTTTGTTACTGAATCTAAAACAGACATGTTGATTAGTTTGGTTTTTGCTCAGAAATAAACATTCTGTTTAATAACAAAAGTTTTTTTTATTGGTAATGCTTTACTTCTGTAATGCCATTTAGGTGTCACACAGTCAATGTTTTATATCAGCCAAGTGAATTTTGTATTTCACAGAAGTTAAACCTGAGTTTGTAATTTGTTTAAATTTGAAAGAATGGCTGGAACATTTAGGTTTTGTCTCAGTTTTTTTTATCAGTCTGACCACATGATGGCGCTGATATCAAGGAGTAAACCAAAGGAGTAGTGTAGTAGTACATAAGTGGCTCATTGAATCAAAGCAGAAACCTGGACAGATAGTCAGATGCTGCTTTTTAATTAGAACATCACATATTTACCAATCTAAACCTAAAATCTGCATTTTTCCACTTCTAATTATGCTCAAGTGTTACTTCAGCTTTGCTAAGTGTTGATCTTTGATTTTTCAGCAGCTAATACTTCCCCAGCAAATGCAAAAAACATATTTTCCACTTTAGTTTGTTCATGATAAATCAGAAATATAAAACACACCACTTCCTGTGTGAAGCAGGATTATTCCCAGACACAAACTATTCAGAGCAGCTAACAGCTATCCCTTACTCTTCTTTAATAATTGGTAACAGATAAAAAGATGGTAGTATGGCACGTTTATTTACGTGAACATGCCAGAGACTATTATTTTAGAAGAGAAAGCCTTTGGGCGCTACACTGCATCAGCTCCTTTTGCACACTGTAGATGGGTAGAGAATAAAATAACTTGGCATGCCCTCTATTTTTGCTTGTGATGCAGATATACCAGGCATGACTTGTGGCTTGCATGTGAACGAGACAAAGTCAAGACATACACATTTATATATAAACGAACGTCACTGCAGACATAAATACTTGAGAGTCATGCAGCGGCCATGCGCTCACGCGCAGCTTGGTCATTACCTCTTCGTGTCCTTTTACCAGCTGCCAAAAACTTCTCAAGCAAAATCATAATTGGCATTTTGCAACACTGAATCAGTGGAGAAGGGAGACTTAAATGGCACAACATAGGAAATAAAAGGAGCATGGGGGGGTGGGGGGTGTCTTGTTTCACTAAAGGCCACGGCTAGAGGAAGGCATGTGTTTGGCCCCTATGCCACAGAGCGTACAATGACATTAACCTAATGAGGTTTTACATAGTAATTAAGGCTCCACACTCAATGATACTCTGAGTTGTCCTGTACCAACTGAGAATTAATTATTAGTATCAATCAATGATGTTATCTGTGGGTGTTAGATGGTTAAAGAGGGAGACACGCAGACAGTGGCATTTAGCTGTGATTAATGAATTGACCTTCCCTACAGCCTTGGCTGAGATCTTGAAAAATCTATTCCATTTCAAAGTGACCTCCTGGGGGGGTGGGGGTGGCTGGTTGGAACACCCGTACACTCAGCATCCGAAAGCACCAAAACACACACATGCATACACGTGACCGTCCTTCAGTGTACCCCAGTGGACGGTGGTGTGGAGGTGTAATGTCAGAGAGGTTCGGGATGTTCAGATGACACGTGACTGAAACGTGTCATCGCTCTTTGTGCAGTGAACTCCTGGTAGTTCATTAAAAACCTTGGAAGGCCAAATACAGCACAGGAAAAGGGATGGTGAACGTGCCCCCAGACTTTAAAGTGTCATTTTGGCCACTTCCTTGCAGTTGCTTTACTGTTGCTTAGTGAGTGTAAGGTGTTGCTGTTCTCCGTCGGTGTGGACTGGAGCGTGAGGGGTGGGGGATGGAGGTAGGGTTCAAGAGTTGGGGATGCTGAGCCGATGCTTGGCCGAATCTGGCCGTTGCTTTAGCAACCCCAAGCTACCGCCTGGCACCGCCCATGGCTCAGTTGTAGGGAGGGAATCCACAATTTTCTTTCAAATTGTCTCTGCACGTAATTGGACAGTGCTAGGACCAATCAGAGGAAAGAACAATGTGATGTAGTTATAGTGATGGAAATCTGTCAACTGTGCAGTCTGATGTACACCGTTGAAGAAGTAGAAGAAGAAAAGTACCTCTATCTCCTCATGTCTCAAAGGAAAGTCCAAGTTTTCCTGAGCTGCTGCCATCTTTGTTGTTGTGCTCCATCGCAGCGCTACATTAATGCTGCTAAACCTGCCCAACGTCTCTCTACAAAACAGAAGAGTGCTGTGATTGGCCTGGCCTTCACTTAGCCGAGCCAATGGTAGGTCTGCTGAGGCTACAATGGCGCATGGCTAGACCAACCTGCAGAGGAAAATCTTTTGGCCTAGGTTTCTAGGCTAGGTTTTTATTGTAACTTCACAATGAAGTAATCTTAAGATGCAGCAATGCACTTGATCTCTTATGCTCTTGGACTCATGACATAAACAAGGCAGGTGTTGCATCTTTTCCAGCAAAGTCAAAATTTTCTGTTTACCATGTTGGAATTTTGGAGCCATTCAACCTAACATGCATGTTTTTTGTCTGTGGGAGAAAACTGGACCGCAGGGTAAAAACCCATGCATGCATGAGTAGAACATGCTAACTCCATGAAGAAGGATCACAGCCAGGATTCAAACCTGTGATTGTTTCAGTGAGAGGCAACAGTGCAAGCAACAGCACCACCATGTAGCCTATACAATATAATCTCTGTTTCTCTGAACAGAGGCTCTTCAGAAAGCTTCAAAATGTCCAAAAATGTCCAAAATATTCCTTTAAAATTTTCTTGAAATGTATTCAATTGAAAATAAGTTAGAGAACCATTAAAAGTCATTGTGTGTTATTGATCCCAACATTTAAGGGTAAACAAGTATTTAAAAATTAGGTACAGGCTTTTTTTAAGTCTATTTTCTGCTGATTAAAAAAATTCAAAAATCTACCCACTACTCCTTAAATACAGAAGATATCTCCACTTAATTTCAGTTAAACTCTTTTAATCTATTTTTAGTAGATGGCAAAAGTGTGAACACATATCATGTTCCACAGAGTATGTTCATGTTGTAGTTCTTACATGAAGCAGGAACGTTACAGGAGATAATGAGGATTGCATTAAGCTTTTACAGCCAAAGTGCTTACTGGGCCACAAAAGCCTTATATTATATTTATAACACCGCAGAAGCTATTTGAAGAAAATTGCTGGATGTTTTATGGTTTTATTTTATGCTTTTTGAACTGTAGATGATGCAAAGTGGAGCTGAAACAGCTTTTGATGGGATAAGTAACTGTGGTTAGTGAGCATAGGAATAATAAAAGAAAATACCATTCATCCGGCAATGACATTGCAAAGACTTAAAAGTGTATTTACCTGAATTTAAACTCTCTGAAGTTAAATAAATCTGTCATGAATTTAGAAAAAAGTAAAAAATCCCACAATCAGTTAGTTTTCAGCTTTCAAACCATCATAGTGAGTTCAGGATGAATGATTCAGAGAAATTAATATTCAGGTCATTCATTTAGAGGATGCAGCTTTCAGGACCTTTGTGAATTTGTGAGGGGGTGTGTCACAAAAAAACCCCAAACAGATGCATTAAGCTGCACATTCTAATCCTAATTCACAACAGTGATTTTTTTTGGCATCAGAATTATGGTTTGGTTGTTAGATCTGTAGGAAAAACACTATTTTCTGAATCCTATTTGTGGATTTTTTGGGGGGCAAAATCACATCTGCCTGCTTTTTGAAAATAGTATCTTTTTTACCGTTAAATAAAAGGAGTTTTGATAAGTCTGGAGCACAAAACCCACAAAGTTTCTACTGTTAATGTTCAACATCGCAATTTAAATTCCTTTATAGTTTGAGTTCTATCTATTTTTCAAGTGTGTGTGTGTGTGTGTGTGTGTGTGTGCATGCGCGTGTGTGTAGGTTTTGATATGACAGAATGGTGCAATTAAAACGAGACTTCACAGCTTCCATTGAAGACCAACGGCCACATCATTTGTGACAATCAGGATCCACATCGTGCACAGATTACAATCCCAAATGTGTCCATTTCATTCAGGCAGCCACCTGGCTCCGTTTCCATCTCGATAAACATCAGGTCAGCCCAGATCACCCACTAATGAGGATGAAAAGGGAAATATATGATTTTAAATAACTCTTCAAGCCTTGCAGATGTTGCTTTTTACCTATTTTTTCCTCCACCATAAATGACAGCTCTTCATGCAGTACAGGAAGTCCCTGTGGTGCCACTTTTCAGAGCCTTGGAGGCGTTGCTGTGCCATGTTTCATCTCACCCACACATTAATGATGCGTACTGGCCAGCACATAACAAACAGCTTTACCAATGTTTGTCTACTGGCTGTTTTTGCAGCAAATCTCGCCAGTTCTAATAGCCAGTTCATGGCATGTTTGCAGCGTCTCTAAAGCATTCAGCAATAATGGGCTCTTGGAGGCAGTTACTTAGGTGACCCTTGGCATAATGACCCTAGTACAGCCTCATAAAGTATTCAGAACATTGATTATCCAGGTTAGTGTACTCATTTGTGAGAATGATGGCACAAATAGTGACAGAGGTTATAGAGCCATGAGAGTGAAGAGATGTAATAAGACAGTTGCCCGTGTCCGCAGAACGTCTTTATGCCTATATTCAACGTGGCTTATACGGCTGTTTTATTACAGCAACAGTGGAACAATGTGATGCAATTAGGTTACTTTAAGGAGAAAAGAGAAGCAAGTGCTGATCAATAAAATTTTACAGTCAATTCCAAATTGCTCTGCTCGCCAATGAAGTGGAGCTAAAGTGGAGTATTAGACTGTCTTCTTCACTTAGCTCCCATCAGGAAAGCGGCCGCAAAATTCTGGATAAACTGTAATCTGGACATAATCTGCTGAGTTCGACAGCTTTTAAAGGAAGGCGTAATGAAGGAGAAGTCAGGGTTGCAGTTTTAACTGTGAGTGAAAGATGGGGGGGGGGGGGGGGGCGCCTAGTGGAAAAATCATGGAAAACAAGCCCGGCAGAACTCCTTCAAAAGTTACTCCAAACTGCAAAAAGTCTCGACATGAGCAAGACTTTGTTCAGACAGAACACACAGAGCAACTGGAGCATTAAGAGGGTATGACTTATCCCAACAATTCACTTGTTTTATTTGTTTATTTTTTTATACAAGTTAAAGGTACAATAAATATGAATTTTACAGTGGAATAATCATAAAACAGACTAATGTCTCATTTATGTTGAAAGGAATTTCCTTCTCAGCTGACTGAGGGGTTGTCTGTTTTTGCTTACATTTATAATTTGATCAAATCCGATAAAACGCTGCAGATCCTAAGCCAGCAACAGGAGCGACCCAGAAGTTATTCCTCGTATTTTCAATTACCAACAACTCGATATTACAGTGAAATGTATTTATTTACTCATCAACTTACTGTGTATGACTCGCCATCGCTCGTCATCTAGAATCTTCTGGCACTGATTCGTAACATTTCATCTGTAACATAACTGACAACAGCCATGAAACTCACAGAATGAGAGGGGAGAGAGTCACTTGTTTGTTTTGAAACATGGACTGCAGTACCCAAATCTGACCACAGGAGGTCATTATTACTTCATGCACCATTAAAGGTGTCCTAGAATGCAATTAATCAACAATCTAAAACAGAGCTTTGAGCCTCCAAAAAGCATAAGAACAATTTTTTTGGCTTTCATCTGTCCCAGGAGCCCTGATACAGGCCATTCTAAACCCCCTTACTCAGGCCTTCAGTGAAAAGAGCTGTTGACCCCTCCCACTTGGCCAGGACATGCTGATTGGTTGGTTTCCCCAGAAGGCCTCAGACACATGCAGGTTTGAGGAGGTGTGGCTCCCCCTTATGACGCGTTAAGGATGGCTTTCTCAGAACAGGAGGTTTTCTCTGACCTTTTTCAACTTTCTAATTTACATAAAAGTAGGTCAAACACGGCTTTGACTTTTTGGCATGCTGCTGTTGACCACCCAAGCTGTCTTATTCAACAACAACAAGGAAAATGTTGGTTTACATTCTAGGTCCCCTTTAAGAATGGAATAATAGTGGACATGATCCAAAGAAACAAATGATTAAAGTGAAGTTTTGTAAACTTAAGTATGAAAATGTTTCATCATAAGAAAGTTAAATGTAATTTAGCAGATTTTTTGTACTGATTTTGTTTTATATAACATTTTTGTTGATACATTTTTTCCTCTTTAATTCATTTAGTCATTTAAACTAAAGAATTACTTTAAATGCTTATTACCTAAATACAAAGAAAGGTTTTGGAAACAGCTGGGACATAAAATTCATTGCTTAATTCTGCATTTGGCTTTTATATTTACCCGTTTTCTGAGAGTTATCAAAGAGCCTGTTCTGCAGCGTACTGTTATCTATATTTAAATTATGCAACACTGGTTTTCGTCACTGCTGCTTCAAACCCATTTAATTTAAACTGTAATTTTCATCCACCTCAGGCATGACAGACAAACTGTCTGAGGGAACTGTTCGTGTCAGAATTAATAAAATCTGATAAGCTCGCTGTATTCAGTGCAGAAAGAAATGTATTAATTCTACTGAGAACTTTCTTTTTGTTCAATTCAAAGGATTTTGAAACACAAACAGCTACATCACATATATCAAATCACTTCTAGGAGCAGCGACTTGAATATCTTTGTGTCTTGTATAAAATAAACATATTTTTTTATTTTGAAGGAATGGAGTACGATTAAGAAAAACGTTTTGGATTAAAGCATCTGATTTGGAGAGCTCATCATGCCGTCAAATCCTCCAGAGAATGGATCTGTCCTCAAAGCTGCAGCCATAATGTACATTTTTACTTCAGTTTTATATTTTTGTTTTTTCTGATTCATCCACAAAACATTCATGCATTGAAAGACAATTATTGTGCACAAATGAATGACATGTTTTAATATTATTGTGTGATTGTGTTCAGTAAAAACTAGTCTGCAAACGATGTAATCAAGACACTAAAGTATGTAAAGCGAGGTGTTTATGATTAAAAAAACAACAACCCACAAATAGATGATGTACGGGACCGCTGAAGACAGCATGAGGGTGTGAAACTTCTTTAGTTTTCCAGTCTGTGTTTGAATGACGATAAAGCTCATTAACTCTCATTATGCTCGCTGATTGACTCTACAAACAGTTTTGTTTACAGGTTGTTTCTGTAAATCTAAACCTGATTGAAGAAAACAAATGATGTGTAACAACTTTTCTTTCTCCAAATACCTCATTTGTCATCTTGGTACGCTGGATTACAAACAAATCGGAGGTGTTTGCAAGATTTCTGCAGAGGGAACAAAACCTTTTGCAGCACAGAAAAGCATCTATGATGACTCAGATGTTTACCGGTGGAGTGTTTTCATTCAATTTGATGGAATTTAACCAAAAGTGCTCGTACCTATAATTAGAAGGAAGCAGTCTGTGTGCTAGAGAGCATATGTCACAGAGTGTTAGTGTCCAGCCTAAAACGTGTTACTCACGCCTGTCATGGCCGTCCGGGCTGACTGACAGACCAGCCGTGTGGTGACAGTGATGCGTCTTGTCTGTCCAGTTCAGTGACCCAGAAGACCTGTAGCCTGTCTCACTCACACACACACACACACACACACACACACACACACACACACACACACACACACACACACACACACACACACGCACGCACGCACGCACACACAACCGTCTCCTTCGCTGATGAACGAAACACAAATCACGACTGTAACATCTTGTCAGAAGGGTTTGCATAAAGAGGCAGCTCGTTGTCACTCAGTAGAATCTGTGTTGCAGTGCTCAAATGTGGATCGACAGCCTGACTTCATACCGGGCCCCTCCGTTCTCACCAACTGCCTTTTCGTTCCACCCGTTGCCTCCAACCACCTGCCTCATTTTACCAGAAATTTGAAAAGCGACAGGAGCTCTAAACACAAACGTCGCCTTTTTCGATAACCAATCACAAACTAGTAATGGGAAATTAAAGTCTGTTGATTTCTTCAATCTGAGTCAAAGAAAACATTACATATAATATAATTGTGTTATTTGATAAAAAATAATAAAGTAATCAATATTTTTGAAACAACCATGTCTAGATGCAGTGATCTAACGGCTGTGTGAAACACACTGAGTTTGTTTTAAGATACGTAGTCAGTGTGTCCTGGGTCTTCCTTTAGGTCTACTGACGGTTGAACGTGCCTAGGAAAACCTCACCAGGGAGGCATCCAGGTGGCATCCTAGATGCCCGAGCCACCTCAGCTGGCTCCTCTCCATGTGGAGGAGCAGCGGATCTACTCCGAGCCCTTCCCGGATGACCGAGCGTCTCACCGTATCTCAAAGGGAGAGCCCAGACACCCTGTGGAGAAAACTCATTTCAGCTGCTTGTATCCACGATCTCGTTCTTTCGGTCACTACCCAAAGCTCGTGACCATAGGTGAGGGTAGGAACGTAGATTGACCGGTAAATTGAGAGCTTCGCCTTCCGGCCTAGCTCTCTTTTCACGACAGACCGGTACAACGCCGCATCACTGCAGACGCAGCACCAATCTGACTATCAATCTCACGCTCCATCTTTCCCTCACTCGTGAACAAGACACCGAGATACTTAAACTCCTCCACTTGAGGCAGGACCTCATTCCTGACCTGGAGAAGGCATTCTACCCTTTTCCCACTCAAGACCATGGTCTCAGATTTAGAGGAGCTGATTCTCATCCCAGCTGCTTCACACTCAACTGCAAACTGCTCCAGCGAATATGTATACGTATACTTGAATATGTACTGAAATTTAATTTATTTTTCATCCACCACAAAAAAAGAAAATTTCAAATCCTAATTAAATTTTTTAAATAATAAATGTGTGGATTTGAGTTCATTTCCCTAATTATGACCATGTGGAAGGCTTCAGGCCTGAAAGTACATTTAGGTTCTTAAGGAATCATCTGAGCAGTAAAGTACATGGTGCTATTGGACAAAATGAGCATGCTAATGTTAACCTTGAAAAATGGGACAGAATACAGAGTAACAGATACACCATGACTTCCAGACCTTAAACAGGGACTAGTTTTTCTATTTGCAGGCTTAAATGCAGGATTTATCCATTGAACCTTCAGATGAAAAGGGTGGCATGTCTTTTAAATGATGAAAAAGCAGGAAGCGGCAAGCTAGATGGAGGTTTACAATATTTTAGGAGCTGTGAGGCTTTAGGCTCACCTGTTCCCGAACCATCTTCCACTAAGGTGGTTGAGGAGAGCTGCACTGAACGCTAGGTTGCAGAACTTCAGAATGATCTACTCACAGTGACCCGTGTACACATTTCTGGACCCACATGATCAGAAAAGTCGTTAAACTTCATCACCGTCCCAACATCATGATCTCAGACAGCACAACAGATCTGTAGTGAGGGAAACGTTCTGACACAGATCAGTTTGGAAGCAAAGTCCATCTCACTTCTCTCTCTTTCTTGTCCCAGCTCCTCTGTTTTCATGGATCAAACCTCTTCCTCCCACAATGCATAACTTTAGCCCAATCACACGCTTCCAAATACTTTCAGAACTCCTTTCTTGTTCTCCTCTTCATCGCTGCTGCCTTGTGGCCCTTGTCTAAGCGCGTACTTGTGCCTCTCTCTGAGGCCCGGTGTGTTAGTGCCAGATGACCTGAAGCTACCCATAACCAGTGGCCCATAGCTAAAATGATAAGGCAGAAGATTCGTCTCCATTGCTTCTTTATTTTCTGTACATTTCTTTTCCTTTCATTTTTGATTTGTCTTTGTCAGTTTTTTCTTTCAGCATTTTATTTATTTGCAATTGTTCATGACCCTAACCCTAACATCTTATATCTGCTTTGACTTTATGTTGTTTTTTAGGTATATCTACCTGTTATGTTCACCCATATGTCAATTTTAGATTAAGTGTTTGTTTGATTAATCTTTTATTTTGTTTTTATGCCTGGCAAGGCCCAAAAAGGCCAGGAGAAACAACCACTCTGCCAAATTTCTACCATGTTGTTTTTTTAATCCCCTTTTTTATTTATTATTAGTTGGGTTTGGGTGTTTTTGGCCATCTTGTTTCCAGTTTTGGTTCAGTTCAGGGATCTTAGCCAGCATACATAGGTGGGCCCCATATGGATATATATGGGCAAACCGACAGGTTCCCAACAGGTTTTGTCTGTGATTTCCATGGTGGCCCCACAAGGATTTGTCCACATAGATTTTAATGGGCCCTGCATGAGTTTTCAGAGGGACCCAAATGTTTGACTCATACATGGGCTTGTTAAAACGTTTTGGGCAAACCCTTGCAGGGCAATCATGGAAACTGTGAACAAACCCTGTTGGCACCCATATGATTTCTCCATATACTGTATATCCATATGGGGACAATCTATGTATGCTGGCTAGAATTATAAGTATATAATTTGGAGGATATGGATAATATGGACTCGATATAATCTGCTGGGTTCCTTATATAGGAAACTTTTCCCTGATTGGCTTAATGAACTGAACTTGGAATTTTTACTTTGTGAAGTGCCTTGAGGCGACTCTTGTCATGGTTTGGCGCTATAGAAATAAACTGAATTGAAATTGAGTTCAGTGCAACTCTCCTCAACCAAATATAAGAGGGTGACTTGAAATCAACATTTACATGTTTGGTATACATTATTTTCAGTTTGTGTGCATTCTACTTCTCTCTCACCCTGGACACCCTAGACAAGTTTCTAGTTCACCAAAAGGCATTAATATTATTATTAGTATCTTTGGGACTTGTCGTACATAGACCATGACGTATTTGGGGGTTTGTCCAGGATTTGAATCCAGCACCCCTTGCACCAGAAGCGTCATACTTCTAGACCAACCAAAAAAATCTAACTATAAAACAAAAGTTGGACCAAAGAGCATAAACACAAGACTGTAATGGTAGTTGATGGAAAACGCTGTCCCTAATATGGCTGATTAAAACAATATACTGATTCTTTTGGGGGACACTGTAACTGTATCCCCATTGACTTTGACAGCAGCTTTTCATGAAACCCCAGAGAGTTTTGATTAACCGCATCTGGTCCCGTTCTTTATTGGGATTCATCATCGCAAACTCTTTGGTAATTAGAAAGACCGTCCTTCATGTCAAATCAAAAACATGACTGATGGCTAATTGTAATCATATAAGTGCATGTGTGTGTATGTTGGAGGCACACAATAGAGACACCTGATTAATGATGCTCATCTGGGCCTCCCTTGGCTGTCCAAATGTAAACAGAAGATTCAACTGTTTGCTTGCGGTGTAATTAGTCAGCAGTGTCAGATCCTCTATTCTCTGCCTTTTCTGCCACTTTGTCTCTTTGCTCGTCTTGTCAACAGGACAGATACGCATCATTCTGTCAACAAGCCTGATAGTCAGCACTGGCGGAAAGGTTAAGATTTACATAAAAAATAGCAATCTGTTCATACATGCATCAAACACACGTCCCATTACAAGGTTTTCTTTCATTTTTCTGTGCTCCTGCCTTTATTATGTATACTTCTCAACACAGTCTGTCACTCTTAATGTCTACCATTCTCACTTAAGGAGGCAAGATGCATGCATGATCAGAGCAGACATATATGCAAACAATGATAAACATTCTATAAATAATGATTTTCTGTCACAGTCTAGGTACTCTAAGTTTAGATAGTCTTTTCTCCTACATGACTACATTCAATCTACAGCCAGAACTTTGTAAGCACTGATGGGTAAAGTAAAACTACTCATATTGTTGCAATGCAATGTTTCACTGGGAAAACCTGGTCCTGCAAATCAACATGGACGTTCCTTGACAGGTATCACCTACTTTAACGTCTTTTTCTTTTTTCCAAAAAAATCATACCTGCCACATAGCAACAGGAGTCCCTTATGCGTAGAGGCTATGCTTCTGCATTTCTGCCAAATGAGCTCATAGCCAGTTTCATTATGCAAAACTAGAAGCCCACACGGGATCTGGTGGTGTTACTGTCACCGGAGGAGGAGTAAAATTGGGGCAAGAAAATCCAACACATAGAATATTCCAGATTTGTGATCATAGCAGTCCTGACATCCTTCCGAGCATTGCAGAGCATTCTTAACACACCACACATGGCAGGAATATCTGATGAGATTGTTTTTTGCTGGTTGGTGGAGAATGGAGAGAATATTTCTCTTGCTGTGTGAACTGGGCCTAAGTTCTCCAGGTCTGCTTTTACCTTCAAATGTTTGGGTTCTATTAGTGCTTGTCTTTTCATGATGTTTTGCACAGCATCTTCTATCCAACCCCTTGTTATTCATTCTTTACATCCAAGCTGATTGACATCTCCTTGGTTTTAAATCTGGGGTCCTCCCATACCTCAAAATGTAGCAGAGGCATCTGTAGACATATGAACTGAGCTTGTTGGTGATGATGTTGGTCACTGCATGTCTCAGCTTCATACAAGAGGACTACAGTACCTCCACATTAGTGTGGAGACCAAAATCTCACTGCAGAGCGATAATGTCTTACAGTTCCAGATCAGTTGCAAGGTGTTAAAAGCAAATATTGATTTGTGCTCCATCACCTGTATCTGCACCACCAACCCTTCCTCTTCCAAGGTGAAGTCAAGCAGGAGTTTCTGCTTGTTGTTAATCATCATTTCATCATGAAATTGATCTACAGGTTATCCAAAAATATGACTAAGTTGGGCTTTAAAATGTGTGGATTTAGAAATAAACCGAGGACAAGAAAGAAAATGCATCATTTTAGCTCATCTTTCTATGAATTAACGGTGAACTTTTAATGTTGCAAATTGAAGTCATCATAGAGGAGATTTGACTTTCATGCCAAGTGTCTCTCAGGCCGCCATCGTCAAACACTCCCACCCCGCTTCTCGTCTGCCAGCCGCCTCCTTCTAAAAGTACCCGGACACCCTGCTGGCTCTGAACAAGGAAAGAGAGAGCTGGCACTAGTCTACGTTCTCACTAAGATTTCTCCCCACTGATGCACCACCCACTCCCATGAATGCCAAGCAGCTCCTTTATTATCTCTGCATTTACATGGTTTTCAGCAGCAGCTTAGGCTTTATTCCTCCACCATTCTGCCTTTTCCTTTCCGCTCTATCAAAGTGCGGCATCATTACGCTTGGGATAATCCTGATCCCCTCACCACTCCATCCTCCTTAAAGTCTCCAGCCTCACCCTTCAAATTCCTCTGTTTTACAGCATGTTCAAAGTCAGTGGGGGGTGGGAATGGGGGCGTTCGGAAGGGCTGGGATGTCTTTTTCTGGTGTTACCGCAAAATGATGATGAAACCATATGGAGGGGCTGTGATGGTGAGGTTTGCAGGGAGGGAAGCGGGGAGATGGTGGGGAAGGGAGGAGGGGGTTTGGGGAGCTACACAGCAGCATAAATGACTTCTTAGCAGTGCAGCGAGATGTGAAGGACAGACTGACGTGAGACGGTGTGGCGAGCAAACTAATGAGCTACACATTTCACGCCGAGAAAGAAAAGGGAAGAGGAGAAGGGAGGGGAAAGAGGAAGAGGAGGAGGAGAGACGGTGCCGGGGAGGCAAAGTGATGACAGAGACAGAGGGATGAGAGGGGGAAGAAAGAGGAGGAGGAGAAGATGGGGGGAGGGACAGAGGAAGAAAGATGGGGGAGAAAATGAGAGCCTTAAATTTGCAAAGTTAGGAGAAGAAAGAGGAGAAAGAAACGCTGGGAATAAGTAAAAGAACGAGCCGGATAAAGTGGCATGAAAAATGACCTTTATTTGCTAACTCTTCTCATTTATCCTCGCCTTGACAATCTGCAATAAAGTTAGCTTCAGTAAAATATTGCTTGGATACATAATCACAGGCAGCTCATACCTTTCATCTTTAATCATTATGACTTTCAAAGATTTTATTTGACAGTAAATGAAATAAGTGATGCAAAAAACCTCCAAAGAGACGAGAAACTTCATCGTGGAGATTAAAAATGGGCAACAGATGGGCTGAAACGACCAGCTAGTCAGTGAGTCTCACATCAATGCAGTTTGTTTAGAAGTTCATTTGACTCATCAATAATTAATTCAGTGTTGATCAGACACACAAACGTTTCACACAAGAACAGCTTGTAGAAAAATCACTGAATTAAAGAATAAATAAATATTAGTAAGAGAAAAGGAAGTGATGATTTTAGATTTTTCATAAGACTTTTATCAGGAAGGATTCTTACTCAGTGCATGTTGATCAATTAAAAACAGAAAAACATCCAATCACATGCAAGCAAATAGCACCATGCAGCCATGGTGCATTTTATTTTTGGATTCACACAAGGGAAATTCTTTTCTCCTTCCTCCTCCACGGCCTCCTGCAGGGAAAGTCTCTCATACCTGGTGTGATCGCTGCTAGAGGAGGCCTGTGGTCTTCACTTATTGAATGCAGGCTGGAATCCAGCTCATCTCAGTTACTTCCAGCATGGGTTTTTCTACTCTGTGCATTTTACTCTATCACTCTAAAGCATCAACATTTAAAGGCAGAGGGGGAAAATTTCTGTTTTCCAAAGGTAGCTCTGCCTTTGCTTGGTGTAAACTAACAGCAGGCCATAAATTAGCCATGAAGAACAAGATAAGAGAGTATTCTGTGGATGTGAATTTTAATTGTTGGAAATTTCAGACACCATTAAGAAAATTAAGTGTATTTTGATGTAAACCCATGGAATTTTACATCCACAAATCTCTTTTTAATAAATGTTCAACTCGTGCATCATCAGCTCTGAATAGAAATGTAATTGTTTTGCTGTTTGTCATTATTTTTTTAATTGAAGGGAAACTCTGGTGTCAGATCCTGCACTAAGAACTAAGACTCTAACATCAACAGTGTCAGGGACTGCTGAAAACATCGTTATATGGTCCTTATAATTGAAGGAACAGTTGATGTTTTTTGAAGTAGGATTGTGCAGCATACTCAGAAGTACTCAGGTGAATTCACTATTGTTGTGCAGCAAATTGCTCCTTTATTCTTCCTGCTATCTATTCCTTCTCAGATTCTCAAAGCAAAGCTCAACTATATGTTGGTGCAAAAATGCTCAAGAGGTGCAGCAGGTTTGAGCAATAAGCATCAAATTGTATTTGATTGTGCTGCACAAACTGACACGGTAGGGACAGAAGTGACAGAAAAATGATTCCCAGAAGGAGCTGCAGGTGCTAATGGATGAAAAACAAAGTCACTTCTGAAATTTAACTTTTGACTGGAGATCAATTTCAAGGTTTAACTTGCTAATTGGAACACAAAATAGCAGCAATGTTTCTACCTTCAACAGTTTATTTATGAAACATTCTGACTCTGATCACTGGAAAAGATGATGAATTAATAGATCAAAGTTCACTAGAAGGTTGGTTTCCTCATTTCTTTTATTATAATATCACCAGCTCTCAGGAGACGGTAAATATTTCATGCTACATTCATGTCACAAACAGCACAGCTCTTTGAGAATTTGACACCTTTTCTCACAGCATAAAGTTACATAAGCATGCACGGGATTTCCTCTAAATAGCATCATTTAATTATGGCAGACTGCAAATGAGGTGGAAGAGGAGGAGACGTTAAACTCTACATTGCACTCACAAAAGACGTGTAACGTGTTGGTGAATTTGGGCCTCACCTGCAGGTGGACACAATAACGGTGTCACTCTGTTCCAAAAAACTAACTTTGCTTGAAGTCAGTATCTCAAACATTATGAATAAAGTATTCTTTTAAAACAACTTAAATGTAAAAAAATTGCACAACTAGCTATATGTCTAACAGCTAAGACAGTGCTAATGAAGACATCTAAAAGGATGCTAGAGGATAGCAGGACCTCCATCAGGTACCACCTTCTTAAATAGACCTTTTAATTGTCCGTGCAATAATACAATGTAATGTAGTCCCATTTGATTAGCCAAACCTCTGCAGTGCCTTGTTACCGAAGGTGTCTCTGCATTATAATTGGTTCATCCCAACCAGAGGTTAAAGGGGCTAATGTGTGAATAATCAGCTTTTCCTCTCTCTCTGTCTCTATTTATCTCCCTCGCCCCTCCTCTGGGTGATGCTGATATATTACGCCATTTAATTCTTCCTCTTTTACTCTTTTAGTTGAGATAAGAGTTCATTTCCATTGGCTCTTCTGCTTCTCTCATTATTGTCAAAGTCCCACAGAGTTGAGCAAAGAAGAAAATTGCTTGTCCTGTTCGTGGCTACCAGTGTGCACGTGCACCCCTGAGAATCAGACTCAATCAATCACGTGCCCCACCCTAAACTCACCTGAAAATCTGATGATCATTTATGCAGAAAATGGACACAAAGTAAAATCTCAGCATGTATACATTGTTTGTATAGTGTTGTTTGTGTTCCCTTACACTTCTTATCCCCAACTTTGCAGATTTGCAATGCCTGCAGGAATCTGCCCACTTAAAAAAAAAAACCTTCAGTTACAGTTTTTGTGTGCAAACCTCCAGAGGTCCCACATGTGCTTTTATTTTTATTTCTTTACGACACGGTTTGGAGAAGGTGGAGAAAACTGGTTTCTTTTGCAAATAAATGAACAAACAACAAACTCAGAATGGACTGAAAACATGAATTTAAGATTATTGCAACAGTTTTAAATGTACATGTAACGGTTTGAATGTTAAAACAGAATTTAAAACTACATTAAAGTAAAATAAACTAACACCAGTACTGGGAAGTTTTGTTTCCACGTATTTCATACATTTAACCAATGCGAAGCTTGCTCACAATTAGTGGATACACAGTTTTATGCCTAATGTTTTTACATGGTGAAATTGAGCATTATGAGAGGCATGGTGACATAATCATTTTGACAGCTCTTTCTCACTCAGATGACATCCAGTAATGTCATTTTGTCAGGAAGCCTTCAGCCTTGCAGTCAAACATAACGAGACGGGGCATTTCAATGGACGCATCCACCAGATTAACGCTGTGAAGCGTTTAGCACTGTGATTTATTTAGGATGTAAGTTTTTATGTTTTCTAACCCAAAACCTTTAGAGTCAGATCCTGCTGGTCTCCTGCACCATTTGCTTCTTTTCTTGTTCTCTGTGTGCTTCTTGTTCATCTTCTTGTGTAAGTTTGCCCTGAGTTTGTTAGCTTTCTCCTTAGATTGTTTAATTTTTAATCTTTAGGGCTACATTCACACTCCATGGCTCAAAATCAATTTTTTCTGAGGAGCTCTGATTTTCTTGCATGGTTGTTCACATTAGAAATGAAACGTGATCTCGATTAGACTTCAAACGAGTTGTGATTCCAACAGTATTGACATCCGCACTGGTGCTAGAGACTCTCAACAGCCCTCTTCTTTAAGGGGGACCTATTATACAAAACTCCCCTTTTGCATCCTTTTGTGCTGCCATGTGGGTCTCTACAGCCTCTATAAACACTCCAAACATAGACAAAAACCTATCCATCCATTTTCTACCAGTGCTTTAGGAATTATTTACCTAAAAAAAGCTGTTTTAAAAAGTCCCTGTTTGTGATGTCACAAACGGGGAAATTAGCAAAGAACCGCCTGTCACCTGGAGGAGAACAGCTGCTAAGACTCTACTCGGGCCCCTACCAGATATCAGAGCTTCTCAGCTTATAGCAGCCTGAGTAGCGGATGGGTGGGCGTGGCCAGCTGCAGCTTGCTCTGAAATGGCTCATTTTGGAAGGTACTGAAAATGTCATAAAATAAAACAGCTGAAATCACTTACATGAGATGGATTTTGTGTAAAGAACTTCATAAACATGTTTTTTTATAGCCCATATAACTATTATAACTTAAAAAAGTCATAATATGTCTGCTTTAACACTAGGTGTCATTAAAACCACCACAAAGCAGCAACAACACAAGATGAAGTCATTAAAAAGTCTGCAATTCATACAAAAATGTTACTAAATTCAACTTATCTGTTTTACTTTTGAGCCGTTTTTGAAGTTCGTGTCACAGTTACAGAAAATTGCACCTTGTTGGCACAACTCAGAACTAAGTCGAGAGCTGCAAAACCGACAAAAGTGCCCCAAGTTAGGGGTGTGATGGTTATTGCGACGTTTTTTGTGCATGCCCCTCTGCTCGCGGGGTCAGGGGGTTATTCATTTCCCCTTCGACACTCGGTGGCCTTTAAAGCAGCAGTAACTGAATCAGTAATTAAAAGTGTTTGTTTCTTGACTGATGCCTGATTTTTGCTGCTTTGTGTTGAGGTGTAAGTGATGTTGCTGAGTAAACAATAAAGTAACGCATAACAAGAGACACCATTCAAAGAAGTCACTGAAAGACAAGGAGTTGACATAAATGTGCTCCCACTTCAGTGCACCTTGAATCACTAACACACACGCATCACATATCTCATGTAGACAAAGCAGCAGAACAATAAGATGCTTGTCTGAGTCTGGAGGAAGAGGAGGACCTGCTGTGTGTTTCTGGTTGCTCTAATCAGCATCTGACAGGAGGAGGTGAAGCTGCTTGTCTAATTGACTATAGACAACATCTCTGCATGAAGTGCTGCTGCTGCAGCCTCCAACGCGCTGCATTGATCTGATGGAGAGCATTGTGTGCTTCTTACTCACCCTTTTCCCTCATTCATCTGTCCTCCTTCCCACTTGCTTCATTTACTCTCTCCCTCTTTTATGCAGTGCCCCTCCTTCTCTCCTCCTTTCACCCTGCTAATCAATCCTTCTTTCCATCTCCCTTGCTGCTGTTTCTGTCTTCTCATCAACATATTTTACCAGGAGGGATCTGAGCCAAGCCTTTAAGACAGATGGATGATGATAAATGGTGAGACAAACCAGATTTCTCCCCCTCTACATCATTTCCTTACACCATTTCTTCCTTTCTTTCTCTCGCTTTTGACATTGTTTTCCTTTGATACACTTTTGTAGCTCGCTAGAATGGACTTTTGGGATTGAGATGATGTGCTTTCAGATGATTGAGGCCAAAAGCGACTTCCTTGGCCATCGATAGAACAAAGCCAGTTGGACACAAACAGGGCTGAGCTGGAAAAGAGAAAAGGAGAAATCTCTCCGCAGAAGCCTGATAAGAAGCCTCTCGTGGAAAACCAATGGGATCTGTCATCAACACGTTAGAGCTTACAGCCCTCTGGTCTTCTTTACTTCCTATGATGATGATATGATTCTGCTTGTATCTCTATTGGACTCTGGGGCTGAGGCAGATAAAGATCTCTGAGCAGAGTGACATCAAGCTTTTTCCTTTGAAGAAGTGCAGATGAGGCCTTTTGGGAATTCCCCCCAGGACCTAAAACAGACTCCCTTTGGTCTCAATTATACCGGCCTCTTCTCGATGCTGCAGAGAGCCTTCAGAACAGTCTCTTTCTCTATCGCTATACCACAGGACAGCTCTGTCTGCCACCTTTTGATTCAGGCCAGATCAAACACCACCTGCACTTTGATGATAGATAGCACCGATGGAGGTGGAAGATTCCAAGGTATCAGATCTCCTTCGGTTTTCCGCTGGAAACCCCTCAGACCTGGAGCAGCAGACCTGAGGTTAAACGACTCATGGCTCCCAGCAGGAGATGCCATAAATAATGGCTGTCTGGCTGAGGTGATGCAAGTTGTAGGTGTAGAAATTTTGTGCACTGCTCAGTTTCAAGCTGCTCTGGTTGGCTGTGATGTTGGTCATTTCGAGAAGCCTGTAGCACATAGTGAGTGACAGAGGTCCTGGTCCATTTGCAGAGAACATCAGTGTTAATTATCAGGAACCTTCGAACAAATCCACCCAGACAATTTAGATTGTAATTATGATTGTTTTCTATTTTATGCATGTGTATATATATATATATAAATATATATGTATACGTTTATTTTATATATAGTATTGTACATACGTTTATTTTGGGGAATATTTAGCCGAGCTATCTGGGCCCTTTCACCAGACGCATAAACAGTTAGCTGCCGTTTTAATGGATGGGTGCGTTTCCACCAACGAAAGTGTCACATTTTGGACAGATCCCAGGAGAGTAGCGACATGTCGCTCCACTAAATTTATGCTTTGAGTCTAATTTCACGTGCTAATCTTCTAGAACGTGTCAAGCTCAGCAGTTCAGATGGAAGCAAACAGGAAGTCAAACACAAAAGCAGTGTAAGAAAATCCAGAAACTTTCAAAATAAAAGAGACGTGCAGATTTCCAGTCACTTCACTAGTAAAAAAAATGTACGTCATTATCAGTGAAACCTCCATAGCTGAGGTATAAAGAACAGACCGTTATCCATACACCTTTTGGACACATACTGCTGTTTTTCTCCTCACTTGCTGCAGAACTTCAGAAATCAAGCATGACCTCCTCCGGTCATTTCGTGACCAGCTGCATGGAATGCATTGGCTGCTGTTTCACATCTGAAACGCTCCCGGTGGGAGGGGACACGCTGCTGAGCTCTCTGGTAAAACGCGTCTCTTACGTTACACGATGCTTATGCCTTCAGTGGAAAGGCTGGGTGAGAGTGCTCTTTGGATTTTGATGCATCATTGACACAGATGTTTTTGCCACCTTAAAGATGTTTCTTTAATTATGTGGGCGGAGTTAAAAAAATGAACCTCAAACAAATTAAAAATATCCCCAACAGGAATTGAATTAGTTCAAATAAGCATGTTCGTTTGTTTCCCCAAAGCTGGTTTAGCACAAAATTCCCTTCCTACTTTTTACTTACTACTCTGGATGAATCACGGCAACATTAGTTGCTCTAGTGCCATCAACAGGTCCACAGTAACAGGCATTATGGGTAATTTATTCCAACTGCCTGAGAGACTCCTTCAGGCAGGAGCTTTTGGTGATCTCCATAGACTCACAGGACAACAGCCTTCCATAATGGACCTCGTAGGCTCAGTTTGATATTCTGCCTTTGCTGCAGTTCAGTATTTATCTGAAGTACCGTAGGCTGGATGTAAAAGTTACACCCTGCTGCAGAGAACATATACTATTACGATAAGAGCCACAGGTCAAATGTGTCAGCCCATTATCACTGGATCATGGATGAAATGCTTCAACTTGTCTCAGTGTTGAAATGAGTTTCCATTGATGCACGAGGCTGCATTTGCTACAGATGTTTCCAGCTATAGGTCTCACTTTTGCAAAAAACCAAGCAGGAGGAAAAAAGTCTCATGTCTATTTCCTGGAACCATACATACTTATATGAACAGAGCTCACATTTTCAGCGTAAACATGATGTGTCGCTCAAAGCACCTTCACACAGCGTGACTGCAGCATATTTGTGTTAATTTCTACAAAATATCACAAACCGAACAACTATTTCTGTAAAGAATGGAGAAAAGTCTTTGTGAATCCAGCATCTTTAAACAGAAATGGACCAGTTTTGTTGCAAAAATCCTCTTTGGCTAAATTACCATTAAAGGATTTCCTAGATATCTATACCATTCACTTCTATTGGACGTCATTTATTATCCAAGTTACATCATAATTAACTCATGGACAAATTACGAGGGGATTAGGATGAGTCCAGTTTTTAAACACCGTACTTTGGGAGATTTATGACTATAATTCAAACCCATTCAGACCTTTTCATCACTGTGATTGCTTACTTTCTAAAACCCAGACTAACACAGCTCCGGACAGTGATAAAAATACGATTCCGGTTGATATTGACATTTACAGCAAACGCATTCATACACAGAAGAGACACAAATATCTGAAGGTCAAGTGGAAGGAGGGGCAGTCCATTTGAAAGAACCTTTTGTCAAGTCCTTATTGAAATTCATCAATAAAAAATGGGACGCCCTAAGCCTTTTCAGAAATTAAATTGTCATGCTAATTCATTTTGATTGCCACATTGGAATAGCTAAACAAAATGAATGGTGGGGGCCAGATGCGCCCACTGAAGCGTAACTCTGGATATTTCATAGTGAATTACCCTTGATCGACTTGTCCCGCGCTTCTAGGTGCAAATTCTGATCAAATGCCCACATGTGTGGAATTCCAATCGCCACTGTGCTAACTCATTGATTTGCATGCCGAAGAGGCAGAAATTAAAAACCCCCACGAACAGCAGCTCTGCTGACTGGGACAGATTTTTAAACCGAAAACGGAGAAGAATTTAAATGTTCTTCCCAAGTGTGCACTTACAGATAGTAAATGAATGATGAATACTCTCTCCTCTTGCAGAAAATGCTCTGTTCTACCCAGAGTTTCTTTAAAGTTGTTGGTTTTGTGCAGAAACGTGGCATAGGAGGTAAGCTGACAGTAAATGATGGGTCGTGCACGATAAAGGCCACAGATCGTAGCGAGCACGAGGAGAGACGGGTCCTCTGTGCTGCATGAGAGACAGGCTTCTTGGAGATGAGGGGGAGGATACTTTCCGATGAGCCATCTGGACATGGACCTCCCTGAGGGACAAAAAGCAAAACATGCTGAATCAGTCTGTCTTTCTCTCCCACTCATTTTCTATCCATCTCTCTGTGGTGAAATGCACCAAAGGTGCACGTTGAAGCTTTAATATTTCATAGTTCTCTCATTATGCTCTGGAAGGAACCATAAAGACCAATCTGACCCAACAGTCTCCTTTAGTGGAGATTATCTTTGTCATCATGATCACAAAGTTGGCTATAGATAAAGACAATCCTGACTAGTGAATTAAAAACAGAAGAGTGGTTATTATCAGAAACGATCCTCGAGTCAGAATGGATTTAGTAAAACGGCTACTCAATACTGATCATAACAGTGGATTTAAATTATTTAATCAGATAGATAAAAATGCAAAATCATATTTTTGGGAATGAAGAACAGCATAGAAAAAAAGATAAAATAACAAATTAAGAAACATTTCCAAATTTCTCTTATTCATAACGAAACGTTTTGAAACTTAAATATCTCATTTCTAATGAAAATGAACTAAACCTTAGTAACCAAAGACTTTTAAAGAACACATTATTAGATAATCTTGCATGATTTTTCTGACCAAGCTCAGTGTAAGTGTTTGATTAACCCTCATAATGTTCACCAATGATAACAAAGAAAAGAACTTCCCAAGAAATATATATATATTTTACATCTTATCTACTGTTCGCTGATATTTTTAAAATCAGTACACAAATTTAGTTAATTTGCCAACACCAATCCTTCTATAGCAACATGCACACTACCATCATTTTAATGCATAAGTCCCCAAATAAAAAGCAAATGGTTATTTTATGCTGATCATCATAAAATGGATGAATCTAGTGAGACTTCAGCAGCAAAGTAAATGTTGACTTGGACTGTTATCCATCACTTTATAATTATTTCATAAACTCTTTTTGACTCCCCCCTCGCCTTTTCTCCATCACTCTGTGTGTGTCTGTCTCAGTCTGTGTAGTTCAGCTGCAGGAGCTGGAGGCCCTGAGGGTATTGATTTGGCTTGCCTCACTGCTGTCAGACTGATGGGAGACATGTGATTCACAGATGAGATCTCAGCCATGGCGCACTCCGCTTGCAGCTCAACCACACACACATATTTAGGACAGTGCATGCATGGACTCACCCTACAGAAATCACCACGGTGTAATCATGCAATGACTCACAAAGGTAAATGGGTGCACACACACACAGGTGGGTACTGCATGTGTGCACAAGTGCACCTACTATCATGCAGACATGCACACACACACTCACAGCCTTGGGAGCACGTCCTGACACCCTCAATCTGTCACAGCCAAAATCCAGAGGACCTGGAATTCGAGTCAGGAGGGTCGAGTCGGTTCTCTGAGCTCAGCAGAGTTTGAGCTAATTAAAATGGACACTGACAGACTGCAATGACAGAATTGTTTCCCTCAACATCTTTCACATTTGAGGATATTTCGTTTTAGTAATTAAATTGATGGAAATTGTTTGGATACAATACTTTGTGGTATCATATGATACGATATGATGCAATAGGATGCAATCTGTAACAATACAATTGACTTTCTTAAAGTACGAACTCCGTCTGAATACAGACAGTACAGCAGGCAAATCCAGACCCAGCCAGAGAATAACTTATTATAGTGAAGTGTACGTTTACTATTATTGGTCAAGATCCTGGTTGGAGATTAAGAGCTGACTCCAAATCCTAACCGTGGGCCGGGCACATATGATGCAAAATTGATTAAAATGAACATTTTATGTAAATCCCACCTTTTGCATTATTTTGTGTTACCATTGCGGTCTCTATTGCCTCTATAAACACTCCAAATGTGAATAAAAAATGTCCATCTGTTCTCAGATTTTGGTCTCAGGAATCATATGCTTCTGAGAGCCAGTTCAAAATATCCCTTATTGTGATGTCACAAATCCAACCGTCAGATCAATTATAACATGTTTAAAGACCAAGTTCACTTGTTTATTCACTACATTTGCAGAAGTCTCTGTAAATGAATGCCTTGTGAGTTGATCTCTGTGGTAAAAAAAAGCTCTGGCGCTCCTGTTTCAGGAACTAGAATTCAGCCAGAGCAGAGCTGAGTTTCAGACAGCAGGTTTTGGAGTCTTATTTCCTGATATTCAGACATCTTGCCTCTGATTGGCTAACAGCAACATGACTCTATTTGCTTTGCATCGTTAATGTTTTATCTCCACAAATAACACAAGCCTGAAGGAGTTGGAGTTGCTAATGATAACGATTAGCTTCTGCTAGCCGAGACGTGCTGTGCTCTCTCCTGGACGCTTAATCAACAACAGCCTTCCTCGTCGCGAGCCAAGGTAGGGGAGATCATGAATGCTAATTTTCAATGTGATGTGCAACTTTTCTAATCCAAGTGTTTCCCCATCTATTTTCTATTGGCGGCTAATGCAGGAAATAGGGGTAGAAGACTATTTTCAGTATAGCTTGCATGTTAAACTGAGAGTGACCAATCATATTTCAAAAAGAACAAGTAAAAAACTGTTTCTCGGTCAACTTGGCCCTTAAAAAAGTTATAATGTGTCTGCTTTAACATGCTGGCAAAAAGCTAAAAAGCTTTCAGGGGCAGTCCTGAGGGCAGACTCGGACTCGGATGTGAAACCTCAATAAGGTTCAGGAGCTTCCATGGCCTCTGGCCCTATCCCAAAGCCTAAAATAGAAACCTTAACTTGATAATAATAATAATAATAATAATAATTGTGAAAACTCCTGCAATATGATATGGTACGATAGGGCGTGGAGCAATACTTTATGACACAATATGATCAATTATAATATTATTTGGTAATTGGTATGATTTTGCATCATGATGCAATATAGTGTGATTATACAGTATTAGACATCATTTGTATGTTATTATTTTTAATTCTGTGCTATCCCCAAAGTTGCCTTTACAAGCAAAATTTTGTGAAAAAATAAATAACTAAACAAACTTTCATAATACAAACGTGTCCCTGCAGTAGTCTGCCCAGTGGGAAGCTGCAGGCTGTGCTTAATCACTCCCAACGTAGCTGAAGCTCTAAAGTCTGACTGGATCGACGGCTCCAGGTTTTAAAGCTACAACATTAATTATCACAGCACTTCAGTGCTGTAAGCAACAGCACGAAGGGTTATTTACTGGTCAGAAAATGCATTTGAGTAAAAACAAAGAACTGTAAAATAAAGGCCAGCCAGTGAATTAAAACGCAGGAGAAGAAACACGTATAATTCTAAATTTCTAAGTTAAATATTAATATTCAAAATGTGATAAGCTACTCAAATATCACTTGTCAGATGGATCATTTAGCTGAGTTTCATTCTTCTTGTGGGAAATGCCATATCTCACTTATGTTTGCCTTTTT
The DNA here is from genome assembly GCA_006937985.1 of Aphyosemion australe. NCBI lineage: Eukaryota > Metazoa > Chordata > Actinopteri > Cyprinodontiformes > Nothobranchiidae > Aphyosemion > Aphyosemion australe. The sequence goes on from SSNS01000043.1 coordinate 2,470,965, forward strand.
CTGCTCAAGCCTTCATTATAAAGTGCTAAAAATACATATTTTTCTTTCACTGAAACAAACACAAATGACTAATTAGTGTTTTTAATATAAGTTTTAGATTTAAAGCTGAGCCTCTTACAGCTCTTTCTGCTGTGACAAAACCTACATTTATTCCTCTCCTTGACTGAGTACTGAGTGTCCTCTGTGTCATCTGGATGTTCTTTTTGTCTTGTTCCCAGGGATGAGTAAACACTGTTCAGTACAAAGGCAATAAGCGTTGTAATAAAATGGCCGAGTCCTCTGCAGTAGGCCTTTTAATTGTTGTGATGCGGGGCAGGGGATCGGCCAGACAGATGTGGCAGGAAGCAATCATGAGATGAATTGACCTCAGTGTTAAATGGTGTCACTCAGCCTCTTAAAATTCAATAAGCAAGTCAGTTGGCCAGCGTAGAGATCCATGCACTCATCAGGGTGAATTTCCTGCTGCGTTAAAAGGTCAATGGCAAAACGTGACCCCCGACATTTCTCTTCCAACAGGGGCATTTTATAATCTCACAATGCTTTTAGTCTGGGCTATGAGTTATTAAAGTGATACAGATGAGTTTTTCTGGGAAATAATTATATTATGTATATAAAATATACACATAAAAGCACATTCCACATTTATGTTGTTTTTACGAGAGCCAGAATCTAGCTCTGATGGTGCATTACATCAATATTGAAGCTACAGCACTATGTAAAAGATATAACGCAACAATTTGTTCCTTCGTTTATTTTATTTTCTTACCTGTTTCTGAGCAGGGTCATGAGGAGCTGATGCCTATATCTAGCAGTTATTAGGTGAGAGATGGCGTTAGCTCTGAACCGATCATGAAACTAACAAACTTAAGAAAGGACAAGCCTTTCAAACTTGAGACCAGACTACTTTTACAAATTTCTCTTATGGAAACTATGGTGTCTACGCCACCATGCATCGAATGGATGATTTCTGCAGAACAAGTGAATTGTCTAAATGTTAGATATTATCCCAAATCATGTTATATTTTCTAAATCCATCCATTATCTGTACCCGCTTGTCCATGCAGGGTCGCGGGGGCTGGTGCTTTTCTCCAGCAGTGTCCGGGCAAACAGGCGAGCTACACCCTGGACAGGATGCCAGTCCATAACAGGGCAGGACTGTGAGAGGAAGCCAGAGTACCTGAAGGGAACCCACGCGTGCACAGGGAGAACATGCGTGACTGTTGGCGAACACGATTAGTGCTTCCTTTGTAAATGTCTTTGTTTGGTGAATTAGTTGCAGTGCTTTGTGGGAATTTTCTAACATGTCCAAAAAACTTGTGTGACAGATTTTCTCAAAAAAAAAGTATCAAAGTTGACTTGAGCATCTGGAACCATTCTCAAATTAGTTATCATGAGTCAGAAAGTACATGAAGTGTGAGATCACTTACCGTAAATTATGACTGACTGAAGACAAACAAGAGAATCTTACATTCCAAGTGCACAACATTCCCAAATATTCCTTGTTAGAGAATCTTTTTTATTTTTAGAGTGAAAGTGTAATATGCTGCCAGCATCCTGCACAAACCATAAAGCATTAGCTTGTTGGTCGACGAAGCTAATTGTTGAAACTATCATTTTCATAGAAAAGTTACTTTAATGTAGAATTTGGATGTATTTCTTAGTACATTCCAGTACTGACCTCCATGTTTTCTCCAATACGTCAATATTTCACCTCAAAATGTCCTAATAGTCAGAGAAAGTGATGACTCCATTGGTTAGATTTGGCTCTGGCACTTTTCTCCTTGACTCACTAAATGAGCCGAGGGAAGGATGTTGTGCTCTTCTGCATAAATGCTTGCAGCAAAATAGAGTTTATTAAGACCCATAAAAAACAACATTAAAATTCACGACCAAGGGAGCGTCGCCTGACCCCAAGAGAATGATAAATTAGTGTGTGTTGCTCCAGCAAAACGACCATTTTATACCTTCACCCTCCTCGCGCCTGCTACTTCTTTTTTGTGTGAAAGCACCGCAGTGGGTGCTAGACCAGACTGAGAGGTTTCAGCGGTACTGAAAGGTTGAAATGTTACACAAATCATTGAGTCTGCTTTGCTCCTCTGAAGAAATCAGTCTGTGGTTTGAATGACATTTAACGGAGCTGGATGTCAGCTTTCCACATTTAACAAGGATTCGTTACGTCCGCTCTTTTGTGCTCAGCAGCTGTGGTTTAATGCGTTAGTGGTAAAAAGGAAATATTTGATCAATCAGCATTACACAAGATAATTCCATTGCTTAAGAATGCGAGTGATGTCTGCGTGTGCATGTTTGTTAGCAAAACACAAGCTAAAAAATGCAGAAAATGCTCTACAACCTACGTGAGCCAAGCTGAAACTGCTTCAGCCTCATCCATGATTCCCACAAGACGAACATGAATGTATAATTTGATAAAGTCTGGAGAAACAGCTCTGGCTTTAATCCAAAAATGTAACTACACACATTCAATTCTATAAAAAAGTTTAAAAAGATTTATTTCACATGAATGAAGCTGTTGGTTCTAAGACTCTACATTTAATGACTGTTTTGGTGCGAACAAAAGTGCCATGCGAGTCGTTGCTGACAACTCATTAGCGCTATGCTAAGCTAATGGATCAGTAAATGGATTTTTATGTGGGCATAAATGCTAATTCACCACACCGTAGTGCCGTTCAGCGATGTTGTGTTTAGCAAGCAAGTGTGAGCCTCAGGGGTGTGTTTGTGTCTCATTAGGCTCGGCCGGGGGATCTATTGTAGATGAGGAAGACTCAGCAGCAAGAGAGAGGAAGATATAAGCTTGCAACACATCGAGCTGGTGCACAGTAAACTCTTTGGAGGCTCAGCCCTGATGACTACTGACATCAGCGGCGAGCCCGTTCAAATAAAAATGTAAACTGAAATCAGGGCATTATAAGTAATCTTCGGTTCTACACACCATTCTGACATTTCCACTTGTGTGTAACCTTGCATAATTAATGCCCACTCTTGAGATTTGCTCTCTGACATTATATTATGTCTTTGAACTGGCCTTCTTGGCGTTTGTTTTTCCAGAGTTTGTGGAGATTGGACAGCCGAACTGACCTCAGGTCTCAGCAGCCAGAGATGCAGGTGGTCAGATTATCATATTCATACATTCCTATTTCCTGAATGAGGAAAAATGTACAGAGTTATATTTGAAGGCATTTCAAGGCTGTGTGTGTGTGTGTGTGTGTGTGTGTGTGTGTGTGTGTGTGTGTGTGTGTGTGTGTGTGTGTGTGTGTGTGTGTGTGTGTGAAAAAGCTCCCTTTTCAGAATAAGATTTTAGAGGATTAATTGACACAAGAATTCTGCAGCAATTTCTGCATGCCTTTATAACACATCATGTTTTCATCTCTCAGAGGTCAGATCTTAGGACTTTTTCTATTAGTTAATTTCTCTACTCAGAATAAATCACCAGGATGTTGCTGTTTGTTGACTTCAGAACAACTTGTGTGATGCAGGAAGGCTTTTCTGGTGTTCCACAGAGGGTGGACTGTGCCACAGATAACAAGAAGAAGAATACAACCTTTTTATTATTGATCCTGACAGTAGCCCACGTTCCAACCTGCAAACGGTGAGATATTAAAACTGGAAGGAAGCGAGCAGCAGGGCTTCGCTGAAAAAAAAAACATCACTGACTGAGTGGGAGTTGAGTGGGAACGTTTGGCTCAGCAGCAATTGCACCAACCGCACATCTTAAGAATTTTCACAGCCAACTGAAATATTGTTCAAGACACTGAATATTAGATTTTGATCATTTTTACAGAAAATAATATGCTAACACTTTACATTAAAGGTCCCTTTATTAATGTTACTTAGTGTATTATTAAGCATTAATAAACAAAGGATCCCTTTATTAACATTCCAGATATTGTTAACTATTAAGTGTCCTTAAGGTTAGGACAAAGAGCCAAGGGGGTGTCTGCTTAGTAATGCATTACTTAATATTAACATTAATATTAAGCAGTTGTTAACACTTTGATAGTTTATTAATGCTCAATAATGCACTAACGTTGATAATTGGACCCTTATTGTAAAGAGTTACCAATAATATTAACTTTTGCATCCCAAGGACACAGGAGATAGGAATCAGGGCACTGGCGGTTACAGCAGGAATAAAAACACGTCTCATAGGTCATTCCTCGCTTCTTATTCTTTAACGTTCAGGTATCCTAGAAACTACTCAAGACAATTTAAGCCCACACTAAATCCATGTTTAACAGGTGTTACTATTTATTACAGTTTTATTAGTATTGTTGAGTTTAACTGCAGTTAGCAGTTCCTCTCGAAAGAGTCAATTTTAAACTTGTTCCTGTATATTTAAATGGTGGATAGAGAACTCAGGGTGTTATCACACACTGTTTGTGTCTGACGGTGGTTCAATGGGTTAAATTTGACTTTCAACATAAGTGGTAATGATTTGGAAGAGTTTATTCACACCTGGTTCTAATTTGGTCATTTATTTACCTTTGTATACATAAATCAGTTTTCTTTGTTCACTGACACTTCTGCTGTTAGCTTAGCTTTATTTACTCTTGCTCAACTTCCTGAAAGTCTCGCACGGTTTTCAAAATCTGCCTACATTTAAAATAAATTAGTATTAATTCAAAGAAATCAGGCTATGTAGCAAAAGTATTTTTATAGAGCTACAATGTTAGAAAAAAGTCATATTTAAGTAGAATATTTTGATTTGGGCAACTTGTGTCATTGTCAGTGGCCACGAAGCTCACATTCACCTCTATTCCTGTTAATGTGTTTTAGAATTTATCACAACAAGACTTTTACTGTTCAATCCTCTTTTATAAAAAGGACAGCCTGAAATAAAAATATTTATTTACAAATAATTCAGTTAAACAAAATGCAGTGTTATGCTTTATGGACACTCCTCCCTCGCTGGCTTAAAGACCAAGTCCACTCTTTTTTTTCAGCATATTAGCAGTGGTCTCTAGTCGATCTATGAGGACAAAAAGCTCTGGCACTCCTGTTTCAGGATCTAGAAGTGAGCCTGATCAAAGGATTTACTCTTATTTCCTGAAATTCAGACATCTTGCCTCTGATTGGCTAACAGCAACGAGACTCCACCAATGGCTCATTATGCTCTGCAACGTTGATGTTTTATCTCTGCAAATGACACAAGCCTGAAGGAGTGCCGCCATGTGGTGGAGTTGCTAATGCTAACGGTTAGCTTCTACTAGCTGAGCCGTTCTCTGCTGTTTCCTGGACGCTAAACCAACAACAACCTTCCCCGTCATGAGCCAAGATGGTTGAGTCCATGAATGCTATCTTGACATTGATGTGGAAATGTCACAAGATTTTCTAATTCAAGTGATTCCTCATTTCTATTGGTGCCTAATGCAGGAAATAGGGGTAGAAGACTATTTTCACATTTAGCCTGCACGTTAAACTCCGAGTAACTGATCATATTTCAAAATGAAGAAGTAAAAAATGGTTTCTCAGTGAACTTGGCCTTTAAAGCCACAGGATTCATGGATTGAAAAGCAACAAATTGAAAATAATGACAAATTATCACTAAAGCAGCTAATTTTTACTTTTGACTGGAATCCAGGTTTTTGTCTTTTCTATGGCGCCTGCTGTAGCACCAAAACTGATGGTGAGTCAAATCAAAAGGACAATTTATTTACAGCGAGACCAAGTCAAAAGAAATTATTAAAGAACAGAAAGCACACACACACACACACACACACACACACACACACACACACACGCACACGCATGTACAGAGACATAGAAAAACATCCTTGCTGTACTATATTTGTAAGGAGCCACCAGTTATGTTATGTTTTCTTTTCTTTTAACCCCTAACCTTCTAACTACCTCTGACCCTGAAACTGTTTTACACCCATAAGAAAGTTGGACCTCATAAGCTGGGTCATCTCCTTGTAGTTGGAACCCATAAATGCAGTAAAACAAGTACACACACACACACACACACACACACACACACACACACACACACACACACACACATCAAATACATTCTTCACAGCTTCCAGACACAAACATCTTTTTCATTTCCTCAAATGAGTACACTGAATGGAGATGTACAGAATTCTTTAACACAGAGAAATAAAAGACGTGTAATGGACACATTAACAAGAATACTTGCACATAATAAAGCAGGTTTATTGCCTTGTTCCTGCATTCAACCACTACAGTAAAATAAGAGGATCTTGATAATGCACACAATAATGACACACTGTTATTTAAATCAGCAAATAGCAACATCCTGCAAATAGCTGGCCAAAACTTTTCATATCAAAATATATTGGATTTGATCAAGGATTCAGAGAAAACGAGAAAATCAAAGGTTAAACCAAGAATTCAAATGAGCTCCAACATCTGTAGAATCCCAAATGTTTTCCTTTGCCAGATGGTGATCCCTGGTCTGAGCATGTCCCGAAAATATACAAGAGAATGAATAATGCATCGGATGAGACTTATTTCACAGTGTGTTTTTGGATGTGCTCTCTCTCTCTCTCTCACACACACACACACACGCACACACACACACACTAAAGCACACATGGACAGGTGCAAACATGCACCCACACACACGCACGCACGCACGCACGCACGCACGCACGCACGCACGCACACACACACACACACACACACACACACACACACGCACACACACACGCACACACACACTGTTAAAATGAGCCAGGGGTCCACATCTGCTAAATGCACCCAGTGGTGTGAATAAGAACAAGAAACTACCCTTCTAGTCTATGTTGGCACCACATAAAAACAGAAGATATCAGCTAAGTTTTCTGAAATGGCCAAATTTTATCATCAGTATAGTCTTTCACTGAAGAAAAATATTTTTTTTGTCCTGCTGTCTCCTTTGCAACACTTCATCCTGTGTTTGGCTGTAGAGATCATGGGGACTTCGGCCTCGTAAAGTTTCACCCAGTCAAAAGAGCAAAGAAGAGTCGGATCTGATGGACGGTTTGGACTGGTGCAGCCTCTTGTGAAGTCCCAAGACTTTACCAGCAAACTGTCATTAAAGAAACTCGTCTGTTGTTGCAGCGATAGTAAATCTGATCAAAGGCCCGACTTCTGAAAGACCTTCTTACGAGTCAAGCCACAAAGGTTCAGAAGAACATCTTCAAGGTGATCAGGCCATGACAAAAATGAAAAATCACAAAATAAGCCAAATACTTTAAAAAACAATATTGCACTGCCTAGTCCACTGAAAGCTGTTCCTCGCAGGGTTTTTTTTTTTCAGTGACGAATCCATGAATTTGTGGTGAAAGTTGGTTTACTGTGCCGTTCACCCCTCAGAGTTCTCAGGGTGTCGGCCAAAGGGCTTTCGCTGTGGTGACTGGAGAAGCTCCGAGTTGGATCGGTCGTATTATTAGGAGTCGGGCCTCATTTAAAGTTTTGGTAGATGGGCACAATGTTCAGGTGAAGTGACTGGCCTCAGTTCTTTTGTAAAAACAGGAACTCAACGAACCTGCAATGGAGGAAAACACAAGGATAAAATGCAAATGGTAAATCAAGTTTTTTCAGACAATAGAAATATTCCCGTTGTCTATATATATATTAATATTTTCTGAACCACTACTCCTTTTATTACCTTTAGAAACTTTTTATTGAAGTGCAATTAATTCAATTATGTTGACATTTTTATAGAAACACTCAATAATACCAAATATTTACTAGATTTTGTTGTGAATTGACATAAAGAAGACATGAAAACTACAATTCTGAGCGTTCTCATCCAACTAAAGCCCCTTTCTTTTTAGAGAAATCCTGCAGGTAATGACTTCATTTAGCCAATCACTTGATCAGGAAAAAGAAAATACTTGAATGATAATTGTACTCCAACATGAAAATGTTATATGGTTAAATCCATAAATGTTAATGCATAAATGATTCAGGGTGACAGTGGACAAATGCGACACCCCCAGAACTGCCCAGATAAATCATTCAGACACTTAAATATGAGTTGGCAAATCCACACAGAATTGCACAAATTTCCAGGGCTGGCAAATAAATATTTATGACTCCCCCAATTCCCCTTTTCTCCCTGTCCTTGGTAATTGTGCGTGATTCATTTTGTTTTCTCGGCAGAGGAGGGAAAATCAATCTCGGAGTATTGGCTGGGAGACATAAAGCACGTAGATTTCGAATGCTTGTGATTGTGCAGAACATAAAAGCTTCATAGGCGCTCAGTCAATGTTCTCGGTAGAAGGACTCGTTTTAATCTTTAGTGCATTTCCTTGAGTTTTAGAAGCAAATGTTGGAAACTATCCTGCCAGTAGAATACAGATAACCCGTTCAAGACATTTAAATACTTTTTTTCTGAAGTTATAACAGTTCTGTGGTTGATAAAAACATGTTCATGAAGATATTTGAACATTTTATTCTTGACAGTTTCAGTACCTTCCAGAATGAGCTGTTTTAGGGCTCTGTCACTTTAAGAAAACAAGCTGTTGCTGGCCACGCCCACCCGTCCCTCGCTCAGGCTGCTATAAAATAAGACTCTCCAATGGGGGCTCGGAGTAGAGTCACTGCTCCTCCAGCTACACCTCCCTCTTGCATGTGAGAGGCGGTTCTATTCAAAGTTCACTGTTTATGACATCACAAACGGGGATTTTTTGAAACGGCTTGTTTCAGGCACATCATTCTTAAAATCAAACTATGACCGAAAACAGATGGATGTGTTTTTCATGTTTGGAGTGTTTATAGAGGCAGTGGAGACCCAGATGGCAGCACAAAAGGATGCAAAAGATGAGTTTTGCACAATATGTTCCCTTCAATAGAGAAATATATACTTGGAGGAATGTCAACCAAGCTACCTAATCTAATGCTATCCTGCTATTTACAAAGTATTTTTAAACAAAAATTTGCTTTAATCAAACAAATAAAAATACAAATTATTTCTTACGTTCAGTTAGTTTCTTCTTGAAAGAAAACCTGAAGGAAACTTCAGGGGCTCTTCTTCGTTTTATGTATTCTAAAACAGCCAATAGCTGCAGTGATTTCACTTTTTTATCTCACCGATAGATACATCAAAGCAACTACATCCTGAAGAATGGACAATTCCTCTGTGGTCTCTCCTCATCCAACATGAACCACATGTAACCTCCTCGACTTTGAAAAGCCCATTTTTGATTTTTTCCGTATTTATGATAGAAAAACAAGGTTTACAAGCGTATCACGCTCACTAAAGAGGCGGTGTGGTACTGCTACGTAGCCATGGATGTTGATTTTATCCGTGGATCTTTTTACCAGAAAATCTGCAGCTGAGGCTGTTATTTATTCTCATATTTACAGCTTTGATTAAAAAGACATAAAAATCAGATTTTTATGCAGGAGCTTCCCAAATTTATCTCTGACCTGGTGTAATAAGATCAGGAGACTTGCTGCATTTCAGGATTTTCTCCGGCATTATTTATCCATGGAGCCCAAGGCTGTTCGGTTTGGCCTTACAGGCGTGAAGCTGTTACCGAGTAAATTCGAGAATGTTTTTCAGATGGAGGTTTTAAAAAAATAGCCCAGGGATAAGACGGGGTTCAACTCAGAGATGAATGTTGTACTAGAAAATACATGATGAATAGACAGAAAAGCAGATTTATTCAAGATCTGAGCAACAACAAGCTTTAGTAGCTTTTTCAGTTCTGAACACAACTTTGCTGTTTATTTTTACAATAATAGAACTAAAGATTTAGCAATAAAATATGTGGTTGTTAAATCAGTCACTTTAATAAACACATACTTGCTTTTGCTCCTTTTGCATCCTACGATGGCTCCTTGGGTAAAGGCTGAAACACAAAACGAGAGAGTTAACAACATTTACTTCAACTTTATTTAAGCTATTTGGCACAGAGCGCAGAGCAGGATGTGTCCATTTAAAAGCAACTTATTTCAGTAGAATTTATGAAGATACAAAAAATCTGAAGGTTAATTTATTCTCTAGAAGTTTTTATGTTCTGTAAGGATGCTGCTTCTCTCCTTGACCAGAAAATATGAGCTTTAAAAAGAGACCAACCTCTTTTCCTTCAAAGTGCCAGATTTTTTTATCACTTTAGCCGTAAAGCAGGGTTTTAAATAGCGCTTTCTGTTTTTTTGTGAGCAACTTCTCAGCTCCTAATATTCACCCCATGTAGGACAAAACATTCTGTTTTCCCCTTGACCAGAAGAAGAAATGCCTTCTTGCCTTTTTAATACAAGTGAACGAGCCACTTTTCTGTAGATAATGACTCGGCTAATTATAATCAGAAAGCTAATGGTGTGTTTAACCAATCAGAGGAGCCTAGGCGAGACGGCTGTCTGGGCAGCGCATTGGCATTCCCGGCAGCCGCTGCTCTCCCCTCGGCTGTGCCAGGCTCTTTTCGCGGCAGCAAGGCGGACTTGGTATTCCGCTGCCCGCCTGGCCTGTCGCTCTGTGATCTGTCGCTCCGTCGATCCGTCTGTCCTGCCGGCAGACCGGCCCCAGGACTATGAAAGAAATTCAGTCCTCCGAAGAGGCGCTGATCCATCACACCTCTCCTGCAGCATGTCATCTAAATGCTAAGTACTTCCACTGCATCTTTAAATCAAAACAAGAAAAGAAATGAGCAGGGGAGGCGAGTGGTTGGAAGGGATAAAAGCTTATAAGGGCACAATAGAATCTGCCAAGCAAACCCTTAGCTTTTTGATTACATTCATTTTCAAAGGAGAGGAAACGGAGGAAAAGGAGACCTGAGCAAGAAGAATGTGAACAAGGAGCTCATGGACTGTATTACTCCTTTAAACGTACAAGAAAAAAATAGTGCAACACATGCCCCAAATATTTTTTTTAAACTATATGTTGTATAATCTCTGTCCACCCCCCAAAAAAAGACAACACCAGACCCTTCCTCTGCCTCAGTCTGAGTGTTAGCTATTGATCTGGGTGATTCTTAGAGACAGGGCAGAGTGCTGAGGCAGCAGAAGCGGTGGCGCTATTAACTGCTGCTACTAATTAAAAGGGTAACAAGGTGAGTTCAGCCCCACGGGACCAACTGTGCGAGAGATGAAGCATTGCTGTTTGCCTGCCATGCACACTGGTAAACTGCGCTCGTTGCCTCTGGTGTTTACAAGACAGGAATCCAAGGACATCGAAGGCATTTTCATCTCCCACTGGCACGGAGGAATGAGGGAGATTCGCAGATAAGAAGCGAGAACAAGCGCTCTGCTAATTGCTTGTGTTGCAGTGAAATTTAAACATTTGGACCGTGTCTCTGAGCTCGGGGTGCCCTCGTTTCATCGCAGCTTGTAAACATTGAGCACTGTGCATAAATGATAAAGTTTTACAGTTGGAATGAGGTGCACAACATGGATCTTTGAAAGCATGCCAGCAGAAGCTGGCATATGAAAGGATTGGTTTAATTCCCTTCCTTATCACAAACACAACGTACTTTAGGATCAAAGAACGTTTATCAAATATGGTTCATGTAACACAAATAAAAATCTGAGGCAGAATTACAGCTCCTAGAGGTATCTGTTGCTGTAGGTGGGGGAGGCGTTTGTTTGCTCAGGGCCCAGAGGGACAGATTTTTTTGGTGGCGCCTTGAGCCACAAAACTGTCACCAGCAGCCCACCCTGCTGTTAAGGACGCAGGCGCTGCGCCATCACTGCAGTAAGTAAAAATCTCTCTCCAGGGATCCCTCCTAACAAGTGCACTTCTGCACAGGATGTAACGGTTTCATCAGTCGGAGTCTTGCAGTGGCCCCAGCGATTACCGGCCACTAGAGCTGCTGTTGTTTTTAGGCTAACAAGCAAAGCCGCAGCTTTACCGAAGACCCAGCAAAGACGCTTTCCTCGCAGAGTATGAGCCTGATGTACAGAAGCAGCAAAGCATCAGACTCTGAGTCAGTCTCAAAGGAGCAAAACCAGATTAGTTAGCAAGCATCTGGATGTGTTTGCTGCTTTCTTTCTGGAGGGGCAACTACAGAGAAGCCAAGCATCTGTTGACCATATTTTTAAATCCTTCACTGGAGTAAAAATTACTGTAAAATAAATAAAGGGTAGCCAATTACAAAAACTCAGATTAAGAATACATTTGAATGCTTTAAAGCTTCATTTATTGACTGTTTACTTGCATAAGAAATGACTGTATAAATGCAAAAACACAGCTTGTTATGGTAAATGTGCTAAAAGAAACTTCCATAATTTACTAGAAGACATGGATCTTTATTAGTGGAGGTGTGTGATTGCATGTGAAAATTAGGGTTTTGCTCCTTCCTCCAACTCTCAAAGCTCTGGCAAAGACATTTAAGTTTCATTTAGTGCTGCTAGCCAAAAATCGCCTCGCTGCGCTGGTGCTTTCTTTTTCAAATTCAAACGAGATGTTATGCGAACACTTACAAAAGGTTGGTGGTGTTTGCATTTTACCCTAGTTTTCCACTGGATGCATAAGGGGTGCATAGCATAATAGCTTATAGCATAATAGTTTTACCTGTTAGCTCCCTTCCTGCTGGGAGCGTTTCAGACACCAAACGGCAGTGCAAGCGTTCCACGCAGAGGTTTCACAGCTAATGACATTCTTTTTTTTACTATAAAGGAACTAAAATTCTGATTGTGACTTTTATTTTGAAATTTTTTGGATGTTTCACACAGCTTTTATGCTTGACTTCCTATCTGGCCCGGTCTGAATTGTTGAGATTGACGGGTTCTGGAAGCGTAGCGCTTAAAAAATAGACTCAAAGCACAAGCAACGCATCCCTACGCTTCTGGGATGCTTCCAGAATGCAACGTTTCTTGGTCGTGAAAACACACCCATCCACTATAACAGCAGCTAATTGCTGCATATTTCGTGGACGTTACGTGGCGCTTAAGAGTCCAGTGGAAAGGCCCGGTTAGAAAAAGACAATAAGGCCCGGTTCACACTCAACTCAACTCAACTTTAATTTATATAGCGCTTTACAGAACAATAAAAATTTAGAAACATTTTGAAAACATCTGAACAGAAAAACAAGTTAAAACGAGATAAAAACCAAGAATACAGTAAGATCAGTTGCAGGATAGTCTTGTTGATTTTTGACCTGATGAGCCGGATTACCATAGTGGCTCTAAAGATAATTTTATCAGATAATCCTGCCGTGTGTGGTGTGTTAAGAGCGTTCTGATCTGCCTGAAGGATGTCAGGACTGCTCCAATTATAAATCAGGGATATTCAACATGTTTGATTGCCTTAGTCTGATTTTAAGGATGAACAATCATGCTGCCTGTTGAATGTGACGTCTAGCCAATCAGAAAGCACGGTGACAGAAGCATGCTACAAGCACTAATGTTTTTTACTTTGCAAAAAATAAATCAATAAAATATTGTATGCAAAAAAACAAACAAACAAAAGAGTGCAGCTCATTCTTGGTGAATCTGGGCGTCACAAACTACTACTAATAATAAGTGGCCTGTTTTTAAAGTGCGTTAATCCTTACCTGCAAACTACCTGTCAGCTAAAGACGTCCACTAGGAATTCAAAGTTAAAAGCAAATACAAAACAATTGCCTTTGATGTATTGGCTTTCTACAACTGAAAAAGTCTGCCTATGTTTGCAGAATAACTACATTTTGACAAGATTTAAAGCACAGATGTTAATTTGCAAGCAGCCCAATGCATAAGAGCCAAGGAGCTCAGAAGCGTTGGAGCTTCGAGATAGGGCAGCTGCTGAGCACGCTTAAATGTGTCCAGTATTTATTATAAAAACCCTGAGCTGAAATGTGGCCTATGGCTCAGCCAATTTCACACCAGACAAAACTCTGGAGACAAGCAGCATGCTGGGTAAAACATAAGTGGCAGTTCAAAGCCAGGCAATGACAGAACTTCAAATAGGATAGCAGGGTAGACTGAGCTGAAAGTGACAGCAGAAGGGGCCACAATCACTCAGGGTCTCAGGCTGAAAAGAGACGAGGGCAACAAATGTCTGCTGAAGCCGAATTTACAAAAGAACTCTTTTAATAAAAGATGGAAAACAAAATCAAAACATGTTGCTCTTTTATTTTGTATGAATGAACACCGGCAGAACAACTGATTGGCTGAAAATGTAGTCATAAACCTTCCTGCAGGATTTCTGGACAATAACACCTATGATAATAATATTACCACCAAATATGAGAAAGTGAAATGGGAACTGTGAGCTTGCATGAGCAGCTTCTCTCTTTTGTGAACATCTCTATCAATCTAACATATTTCAATATTTTTTCAGCATCACTCCACTCGCTATCTCCTCAAGACTGATGATTGTGCGGCGGCGTCTGACAAACAGATGAGAGGAAACCAGGGAAGCGCATTTTTCTTTCCATCTTGATGAATGGAAAACCTGCAAATGAAACTGGAATAAAGAGTATATTTGCTTATCCAGTGTAACGTCTGCGTACAGTGTGTCTGCATGGCAGGGGCACGCGAGCTGTTTGAACATCAGTCATGTTCTGAATGTGGCTCTACATCCAACGGCAAAGCAGCCCATGTACAATATGTTATCCCAGAGGAAGCAGAGAGGATGTCAGACACAATATGACAAGAGCACTGTCAGTTCACAGGCTGACGTGTATGAAAGCATGAAGCCGGGCCAGAGACACATAAAAGCTGGACTTGTTGTCTGATGCAAGTATCACAGAGAGGATGGTGGTCCAGTCAGATCATCCTATTAAACCTGATCAGAAAACATTAGATTTAGAATTAATAAGATAATAGATTTTATATTAAAGCTGTTACATTGCCTCTTTACAGCAAACAGATTGTGCATGATTGCACAGAATTTAATCACTTCAGCCCTGAATGAGGCTGAAAGCCGGCAGAGCACCAAAGGACACGCTGCACAGCTTGCATAACTAATATTTGGAAATCTTCTGGCCTGATTTCTAAACAGAAATGCAATCATTTCTCTAATGACCTTTTAGTTCTGATTTCCTCACAAGTATTCTCCTGCTGCAACAGAAACCAGACCACTTCTCGCACATCCTCCAACATATTACTAACACACGTTTCCTTCAGGACTACGAGAAACAACCTAGTTTACTTCACCTAATATGCATTTTATTTAGGCTAAATATACGCTGCCGGTCACAGGCGATTTTTAACTTTTTAGACCACCTTTACCTAAACATTTCATTCCACTGAGAATAAAACCACTTGCAAAAAGATTCGGCAGGCATGAAATTCAAGAGCTGTGCATAAGCTAAAAAGCAACATGAGTGCAAAGTTGAATGCAAACAGGACAGTGAGCTAAATGAACTCTGAAGGACCTTTGGAGAAAAAGCTTTCACTCCCATTAGGATGAGTTGCACAGATAAAGATTTGCTGGAGTAAATGAGCCTAAAATATGCCTACATAGATGGAATCACATTCTCCTGTTAACGTGACCGATCAGCAGCACTCAAGCTGTTGACAGCCTTTCATGTAACACTTCCGTCTGTGCAAGATAAGCATTAAACACCACATTAGCTGGAGAAGTTTACAACCTAATTAGCAGATAAAAACATTTAGGTTTAAAGTTTCTAAAACCAAAGATGTGACATCCATGTTGACGTGCTTCATCAACCAGAAAATGGATCAAAAATGGAGGAGTGGAGAAAGAAGGAACCTCTAATGTAAGATTTTACTTTGAACTTTTATTGGATTTCAGAGCAAAAGCAGTTTGGTTAGGATGGGACAAGACTAGGGATGTTCAATATCCACGTTTTTACTGATATCTGATATAAACTGATACCAATAAATCATTTTAGGTAACTAAAGTTCCATGTTTCTTATCAACATACTTAAACTTTAAACTGTGCAAAATAACAGTGTTCAACATAAATGTAATGCTTGGACCTTTTTTATCATTACACTGAGACTTGAGTGAAAACTCTAAAAGAAAATTTAGTTTCTTCTTGCTTGAACAAGACATAATTTCCTATGATTTATCGTTTTCGTCTCTTTCCTATAATCAGGAATCCAGTTCGGTGTGATTCAGACCAACAGTGTTGGCGATTGGGAATGTGAAGCGAGCTCATTAGGAGTGTGTATCCGCTCTGATGGGCTGTCACAGCAGCAGTGACCATGGCGACACATGTCTTGGCAGCCCGGTGGTTTGTTTTGGACTCTGAGGCATTCATGACTGAGGTGCTACGAAATGTTACATAACACCGCTACCAAACCACATCATGTTCATGCAGTTATCTCTTTTAAAAGAGGTGAATGCTTGAACATTTATATCAACACTGTGACCTTAATCTGGTCATGTGTGGTGCTTTTTAACCAGTGATTTATTTTTAAAACATTCTGTGGAAAAACACCTGTTCCATTATCTTTGTTTTCCATAAAAGGACACCTTTCTCTTATCTTTCCATGTAAACATCGAGATTTTTCTGTGTCACATGGCTTCCGTTCAAATGCCGTTCTGTGATAACTGGCGCTGATGTCTGCAGCAACACTGGCAGGACTACACTCATTCCACCCACTTTTGCTCCGGCTGATATTGGAACAAAGAGGACATGGCTGGAGGAGGGCCACCAGAAAATAAAAATTAAAAAAGGAAACTGTAGAAAGGAATGATGCAGGCCTCTCTGACCCACTGGGCTATGCACTTTACGTATTTCTGTGTGTAAGGTGTACATTTTCCAGTTCTTTCTTCTACTTGGCAAGGATAACACCCAACAACAACAGTTCTTTTTTTGCTTCAGGCGACACTCTAGCTTGCACCGGCATTTGTTGTGTAGGCGGTTTTTCTTTTTGCTCCCATCTCTTTTCTAAGCTCCTGTCAAGTATCATCAATGGGACTAAATACATTTATACGTATAAGTTAAACATGATCAAATCAAGGTTTAACAGGCTTAAATTTCACAACTAAAGTTCTTTAACCTCCAAAAGTACCCAACCATACGTTTAGGGGTAGAAAGGCTCGTCACTGGGGCGATACCCTCAACAGTACTCGTTGGTACCCATAAGAGATCAGTCTTTTCTGTTGGCAGCCTCGTTAACAGCAACAAAAGGGACGTTCTGTTATTATGCATTCACCACCCAGTTTACTACCTACACCTGTTCAGTTGTTTATTAACACAAACAGCTAACCAGCCAATCGCATGGCAGCAACTCAACTGAGCACCAGAATGAGGAAGAAAAGAGATTTAAGGGACTTTGTTGGGATCAGACAGACTGGCCTGAGTAATGCAGAAACTGATGATTTTCTGAGAGTTTGTCCAAAAAGGAGAAAATGTCCAGTGAACAGCAGTTGTGTGGATGAAGAGAGTTCAGAGGAGAATGGGTAGACTGGTTAGAGATGATAGAACGGCAGCTCAAGTAACCAACGCTTATATCTAAGGGCTCCCCAAGGACCAGACTGTGGTCAGATAAGAACAGGAAACTGATGCAAGAATCCACACAGGATCACCAGAACTGGGCCATACTGCCTGGTTTCCACTGAGTGGTACGGTGCCAACACAACCGAAGGGCTCTGTGCCATTCCTGGGCCCCCTTCATCTGTAGGTCCATAGGACAATGGAACGGTATGGTTAGGGTGGAGCTACTGGTGACACAGAACACAGTCCATTGACAAAAAAAACATCAACGTGTTTGTGAAGACACAAACACCAGAGTGCTGTTTTTTCACCTCACCTCGTTGCACACAGACGTGAAGGAAAAGAACGAAGATGCCAGCAAGCAAAAAACAAGCACAAGCTGCTGTCTGGACTCCATTCAATCCTGCCTGCCCAATGAGAGTCCAACTGATGGAGGAAACACTCCTCAGTGGAAGCGAGGCATTAGAGATGGGACGGTAGAATCTGAGTTTAGCATGAAAGCATGGATCAGTCCTGCCTTTGTATCAAGGCTCAGGATGCTGTTGGTGGTGGTGCAATGGTGTGTGGGAGATGTTCTTGGCCTCTCAGTTCAGTACACAACCTTTGGGGAGTGATGGGATCATGCATGGAACTGTGTAATGCTACCATGTATGTGTTTAACAATAGTAGGGCATAGAAGTGGCCTGAAGTCCAATTTTCAACTCTTGATGATACATAAGTAAAAAATGTGCTTCTGTACATTCAGTAGCGGTTTTAGGCACGGGCAGACCGGGCGGCTGCCCGGGGCGGCATTTTTTAGGGGGCGCACAATCGCTGAGTAAAAAAAAAAAAGAAGAAAAAAACCTGCGCGCCGCAACATGGTTTTCTATTACCTGTCATATCTGTGTCTGGATTGGAACCAGCACGTTGGCGCCCCCTGCAGCTGCAGGCGCTCCTGCTGACTGAGAGGGTTCAGGCGAGCGCCGTGTGTGTGAAGAAGAGAATAGGGAGGGGCGCGGGGGATTTCACCTCTGTGTCTCTCCCAAATGAAACGGACGGGGGGTGGGGGGGTCTGAATCAACTGTATAAGATGGCTAAAGTCAATCACACCTTGATGTTCTTCCATATAATGCACATTTAATTCATAATATTATAAATACAGGCTTATAATTCCTTCACGTTTTTCTGAATTGTGTGAAATGGCCAAAAAAAAAGAGAGGAAAAACAAAAGGATTTTGTGGTCACCCACCAAGGTCAATTAGTTTAGTCTTGACTCCTAGTTGGTGATTGGAAACCTGTTTATTGAGTCCAGTGCCAAACGAGATGGACAGAAAAAGGCCTAAACCATCAGGTGCCCAATTCAGGAAAAGAAGAAGAGGAGAAACGGGCTAAAGATAAAGGTAGGTAGTACGTTCTCATGCTAGGATGCACGTTTTCGATTTTTTAAAAACCGGTTAACTGGGGGTTTTAACGGTTAAATTCGGTCAACTAATTGCTATCAGAGCTAATAGGGCTGAAAGTTTGAAACGAATGGTTGGAATAAATTCCTTGAATCCTTTTTTAATGATTCAAGCGCGCCGCGAGGATTCGTTAAATACGCACTGCAGCCTGCCTCCTGAACAACAAAAACACGTTGGTCATGATTCATGTTCACATAGCCTAATAATGAATAAACTCTACAAGCAGAAAAAAGTCCCCAGTCCTCACTAACTATCCTGTTATTAGCATTTCCAGCACTACTGAACATGTTAATGAAATACATTACTGATCTACTGGTCATAGTGTAACTGGATATATTTAGATGTGTTATTTTGACTAGGATGATGAGTGATATTAATACCACCTAAAATGTTACTGAAATATAGGTGAATATTGTTCTATAAAATATTAATTAACTATAAATATCAAATGGGAAAGAGGGAAGTAGACAACACCCATTGATTTAATACATATTATTTAGGCTTTTATAAGAAGAGTCTGAGGCGGGCGCTCAAGGGATGTCTCGCCCGGGGAGTAATTACATGTAGAACCGCCACTGTGTACATTTACTTTTAACTGTGTGTGAAACTACAAAATAATAAAGGAAATAGTTTAATTCTGAGAATTGTGAATTTTCAAGACAACCAACCACTTTGCAAAGTAAAGTAAAGGTTATCGAACAATCTGAGCAGCTGGTACAGTCTCACAACCATTTCCTTCGCCAGAAAAGAGAAAAGTCACTTAATCCTCTGGAATTATCTAACTTGTCAACACGCCACCGTGTCCAACTCTGTGTACATTCACACACATCTGAGGCACAATGGTGCTTCTGTGTTGTGTAACCCTGAAACTCCCATCCACAATCTCCTCCTGTCAAGTGTTTGAAACCCAGCTCATAAGACGGCGCCCCAACCCCCTCCCTGAGCTGCACCATCCACCTCAGAGAATATCATATGTAGACCTTTCATCGGCTCACTAGTGAAGACAAATTGCCAGCTTGTTTCGGAAGGAGGTGGAGGGTGTGTGTGTGTATGTGTGTGTGTGTGTATGCTTGTGTGTATGCGTGTGTGAGGGGGGCCTCAAGAGAGTGATTCATATTAATGGCTAGCTGGCAGAAGAGAGCAGGCTGCATATACAAACTCCATTAGCAGTTTAGGCTGAAGTGACCTGGCTGTGCCACCGTGAGCTGAACGCACCGCGAAGAGGAGGAGGAGGAAGCTGAAGGTAAGTTTAGAAAGAGTTGCAGGTGCACGGTGTGTGTTTGTATTAAGAAAGTAAAGCAGTTACCTCCTGAAACTCTATCAACATGTTGAGCTTATGACTGTTATGTCAGCATTGATAAAAAACGACCTTTATCCTGAAGAAAAGCATTTAGATTCGATTTAATAAAAAGAAATAGCTTAAAGTGCTTCTTAACGTCTAAAATGTACGCTCAAAAAACAATTCTTGACCCTACCAAACACCAGCTAAAGCTTTTATAAGAGACTTTACTCAAATGTATAAAATCACAATTGTTACTTATCAAAATGGTTAAACTAAAATCAAATGTACTAAATGTAAACCTAAACTAAGCATCTTTAGTAAACCCTACATAAACAAATTCCATTTTTAGGACTTTTAAAGAATTTGCTAGGAGGAGCAAATCCCCAGCGTGTTATTTGTGCTTCATTTGGGCTGAAGAGGAATAAAGGAGGAAACTTTGCATGCACCTGAAACAATAAGATTCCAAGTCTGAGTAATCTTCAACAAAAAAATGTACGTATGATTTAACTAACATTTAGAAAAATCACAACCACAATTTGGAAGTAAAAGTAACAGAGTAATGTCTTTGGAGGCGAAGCAAAGAGCTAACCTACACTAGCTTGAGGGAGCTAAAGGAGGCTACAAAATCACGGACTGATGGTGACCTGGCTTTGTTGCTACTGGACTTGTAAGTAATAATATGTTTTGTCCAACAGTATGGATCTTTTTACTTCGTGGTTTATTTTAGTATTAGTTGGCTCATGTTAGTGTTAGCTCGTTGTTAGCGCTAGCTACAGCAGGCTGCAACAGGGTTGTTTACGACAGTTGTAGTTCCACTTTCAACCAGTAGGGCGGAGAAGCAGGAAACTGCTCTGAGTTACTTTAACAGCGGATCGTTCACATGGAAAATTTACACGTAATTTTATTACATCAAGTCTACTGATGTGGCCGACCCTTTTTTTCAGTGTAACACACAGAACTTCCTAACATAGAATAGAATAAAATATATTAACACCAGCAATTTTTATGGAATAAAAAGGGTTTTTCTTTAAGGGAATGAAAATCCACCTCTGAGAATAACAAAAGAGGAGATTTTATAGAGAACAAAACAGAAATCATCCAAAAAGCTTGTGAACATTCAAATTAGAGGAAATAAATCTGTTTAAATTCAGCCGGTGTTTGATGTCAGGGTGTCAGAGTGGTGTTAAAAAGACAAAGAGGATGTGAGTTACGTTCAGGGTCCTTATCTGGGGATTAAACCAAATTACACATTAATCTGTCCCCCAGATAATTTAGATGTCTTTTTCAGGATAAAAGTCAGGGATAAGAAGATTGACGTTTATTATTAGAGGATTTGTTTTTGTTAATTCCTGCATAACTCATTAAAAAGATCTCTCTTTGTTTGATTTACTCCACCTGGAGCCAACAACAAAACAGAAAAATGATCAATCTTCTCAGATTTAATGATTTTAGGATTAAATTAATCAGGCATATAAAACTATATTCAGTAACTCGTTTCTCCTTTAGCAATTAAATTCATATTCCTGCTGCAGCAAAGAGATCAAAATACACAAGAAGATTTAAAAAATCTGATTTAGATGTGATAAAAAAGATCAAAATTCAGTGTATAATTGATATAAAAAGCCCATTATGTTTTATCAGATGCATGATTTTATGCATATTACGCCACCATCATGTACATTTGTCACTTTGTTTTATCTACAAACCAAACCTCCAGCAAACTTGTGCATCACAGCGTGAAATAATGAGCCCAGCCATTATCATTTCTCTGAAACCTGCACACTTTGCTCTGAACGCTGCTGTGTGAAATGATTATGAGAACACAAGATTCTCTCACAATTCAAACCTCCAATCTGCATCCTCTCTCTCCACACAGATATGTGGACAGAAGGTAACTCCGCTTCTCCCTGTGCTACAGCCTGATCGATGCTCTTTATAGATTTCTCATTTTCATTCATCCTCCAGAAAGCGCTTTCCTCCAATTTCAGGTCTTACAACAAATACCCCTGGATATAAACTGTCTTCTGCATCCAAATCCTCCCCCTATACCTCCGTCTTCCAAAAGAAAAAAGAAACACTAGCATCGTTTCTGATTCCTTCTGCAATAAAACCGCTCGACGACGAGTTATTACAAATACGCAGCTACAAACATTTAGTGTGCATTTTGTTAATGTCTGTGCGAACTGGGTGTGCTGTCAGGGTCTGTTATACAACATAGTGGTAAATTTGCCACAGCTGCTGAAGGAGGAAGATGATGAAACATCAAAAAAAGCAGTCGCAGTAAAAATCTCCCAACCGGGTCAAAGGTCGACCTCTGGCTCTGCGTACCTGATGACGAGGACACACGTCTGTCACGCTCCGTCCTTCATGTCATCTCTTGCTGACATCACCAGGCTGCGTTATGCTGTGACTTGCTCTGTCTCTATAAATTACATCCCTGCGCTGCTGTTTAGTTTCTCACGTTGGCATCTTAATACCTGCGGCTGATTTTCAGTTTCTGCAGCAAATCAAGCAGATTTATTCACTTCATTAAAGCAAGCGTACAATCCAAACAACTTTTAGTGTATAAATGAGCTGCAGTAAAGGAACAGTTTAGATTTTTTCTTTTAAATGAGGTTATGTAACAAGATTATGAACCTTTCTCACCTGTTGTAGAGGGTTAGATATAGTTACTGACCTGGTTACTGACCTAACAGCTAGCAGAGGCAAAAGTGATTTGCTGTAACTTTAAAACAACTTCAGCTTCAAAACAAATCCACAGAAATTAATGCACACAGCTTTTGAATTATTGGGTTGTGGTCCAATTAGCATTAAACAGTTTTTGTTGCAAAAACATTATGTTATTTCTGCACAAGTTCCTCAGGATGTAGCTGCTGCTGTAAATAACCAGATGTGAATAACTGTAACGTGAAATGGACTCAAACATAAAGGTTTCTACAAGGACTTTTGCATGAAAACCTTGAGATTAGTGCTGGTTTAAGACGTCCACCATCTACTATTGTCTTGAGCTTGCTAGTAGCTCATGATTATGTCTGTTTATTCATTTTTTCTACAAGCTGAGGCTGTCCAAAGAGCTATCGACCACAGGAAAGATGTTGATTCCGATAGAAACTGACTTAAAAAAAAAATCAGAATTTCTTCTATAAGACACATCACATTAAGGACATAACATTAAAGTGGACATGCTCTCAGTATTTCAATAAACCTGCAGTGGTCTCTAGTATGAATGAAAACCTTGTGAGTTGTTTTCTGTGGCTCTGGCGCTCCCATTTCAGGAAGTTAGTCGGAGGAGTGAGGGGCAAAAACATCAGGATTTTGAGTCGTACTCATTAATATTCATGATATTTGTACATCTCTCCTCTGATTGGCTAACAGCAATGCGACTCTACCACTGACTCCGTTTGCTCTACCCACGTTGATCTTTTATCTCCACAAATAACACAAGCCTGAAGAAGTTCTGACATTCTGTGGAGTTGCTAATGCTAAAGGTTAGCTTCTACTAGCTGAGACGTTCTCTGCTGTTTCCTGAACGCTAAATCAACAACAGCCTTCCCCTTTGAGCCAAGATGGGTGAGTCCATGAATGCTAATTTTCAGTGTGACATAGATCTCTGTGGCTTTTTCTGACCCAAGCATTTCCTCGTCTATTTTCTATCGGTGGCTAATGCAGGAAATATGGGTAAAATAACGTTTTTACGTCCAGCATGCATGTGAAACTCAGAGTGACCCATCGTATTTCAAAGAAAACAATTTAATACACGTTTCTCAGTGAACCTCATGTTTAAAAAACCTTTACATCTGTTTTTGTGTCATAAATCCAGTGTTTGTGAGGATATATTAATCATATCATTAGAGCGAGACCTATTAATTCTTTATGACCAGACAGGACGGTTCATGCAAAAATGTTGTGAAGTCAGCCAGTTGGCTATTCATGCGATTCATGGTTTGATCACAAAGTAATTGCATCAGCAAACCCCAACCCCACCACACCTAACAAGGTTGAATAAACCTCTGCAGCAGCAACTTTTATTATCTGAAACCTCGAATACATGGGATTTTAAGAAGTTTAAACACTTGTTTTATCAAGCTTCTAATTAACCATCCTTTTAAATTTGGTAATAAATTATATTTGGATGCATGAATTTTCATGTTTCAATGGAGTAATAAATATTATCGCCAGAATCTGCAGCTCCTCTCAGCTCTGACGTTCAGATAATTTTTTAAAATACAGATTTAACTTTGTCCACAGCTGATAGCTGTATGTGATACGTGGCCAAGTGTTGGGACTCAGCTAAAGGACCGGGTACTAAGAGAACAGGAGCATGAACCACTGATGGATTAGAATTTCAACTCAATTTTAATAATATAGCAACCAAATCAATATTTTCTCTTATAACACAGAGACACCTGATTCCTTCTGAGCTCGACCTCAGAAAGCCCCGATCCAGGAAGGCCGCCGGGTTGAAGCAACAAGATTCTGAAAAAGTTACACAGTTTGTTTAGTTGCATAATTATAATTTACAGTGTGTGTATATATATATATATATATATATATATATATATATATATATATATCTCCCATTATATAAAATGTTTCTGAATTGCTGACAATGAGATGTAAAGCACTTTCTTGTGCCAGAGGATCACTTCTTGACAAGTTTGGTGAAACTTTTGTGTCTTTCCTGGGAAAAACCGATGATCTACGTACACCGTGTCATCAAAAGTAAGTGGTCGATAAATCACCTGTCAGGGGAACAAGGCTGTATGGTATAGACAGGAGAGATAAGTGCCTCGTGTCGGCTGAGCATGGAGCTGTACGGTGTGAAGCGGCCAAATGGCACAATGAGAGCCACACAGCGACAGCGAGATCTGTAGCCATGGCGACAGCCACTTGCTAGGCAAGCAGCAGAGCCTGGTGATTATTGCCCCCCCCCCCCCCTTCATGCTTATATTTCATTTGTACTGATGCTTCTCTTCTATAACAAAAGAAGATGTTAACTCATGAGGAGAGTGGAAAGTTCCAGTGGCTCTTAAGCTTTCTGTACCGTAGAAGCAGACAGTAAATCATCGCTGCTCCGTCAGTACCGCAGCACGGGCAGCCATGAGGCATTAGATGCATTCTGGGCTGTTATGGAGCCTACAGAGGAACAGATGACACCATATTGTAGGCTGTTAAAAATTTAACGTGCCTCTTCATTTACATCTCTAACAAAGTCAGCAAGAGGTCACAGCTCTAGAGCCGTTTTTAGACGTTCTTTTTTTGTTCTTTGGCTCGAGAAAAAAAAAAAATCCCACTTCAGCTCCAGTCCAGTTTGTTAAATTTAGAATGACGTCTAAAATGTTCAAGCATGTCGCAGTCATCGGAGAAAGCAAATACATGATGCCACATCAGATGTTTGTGTTTAAGGCGTGTTTATGGGATTCCTCATTAACAGCAGCTGATTAAATAAGTATAAAAATCATGGTAAAGGCTCCACGCGAGTGATATTATACAACAAGTAGCTAAACATACATAAAAAAAGACATTTACTAAAATGTACTCGTGAAAAATCTGGTGCACAATTAAAACTACTGGGTCAGCATTGTTTTCTATAGGCAGGTTTACGCATCCTGATTGATGAAGATCCATTTGGTGTTATTTATTTATTTAGTCATGTGATCTAACCAGTGGAATATAAACAGAAACATGGATTTACTACAGAGTTTCTGTTTTAGAGCTAGTTGGTTTTACAAAGGTGATCAGCACACACAAATCTTTAACTCTAGGTCTGTTGCACCGTAATAAATTGCAATAAAGTCTTCTTATTTAGGACTCGAGAGCAAAAAGTGCTGCTTCATGGTGTGCTGGTGGTAAATTCAAGACAATTTAAGGTTTAAAATGAATGTCGAACGCTATATTAGCACCAAAAGGTTAAACATAAAGTGGAATCTGGAAGTTTTCATGACGATGAGCTGGAGAGGACCCAAAATAGGAGATACAGAGAGAGAAATTTGAATAAAAGTGATTTAAAAAAGGACAATCAGAGGAGAACAACTAAAGCATGATACTTTAATTGGATGGAAACTAATAAGGAACCGGGCACATCTGACATGAAAATAAACAAATAGAGTATAAAAACAGGGAAGGGTGACTGAAAAGTAGAACTAGCTGGGCTGATTAACACAATAGGGCCTAACGACATCAGTGACTCTTCAGGGGGTAGGGAGGAGAGGTATTCATAAGTAGTTTCTGCTCATTAAGCAACATCAGACAGCTACAGTTTATAAGCTTGACCCTCCCTTTTTCCAGTCAGAATTAACAAAGCTCCTTGAATGAGAAGCGAAACATCTTCAAGAAACCAAAGAAGTCCAGTTGCCTTCATTTGAACCCCTTTAGATGGAATCTGTGCATCATTTGTTTTTTGTGTTTTTTTTTTTCTTTTTCACTTGAAAACTAAACATTAAGAAATAAAAAAATATTGTTTTTCTTCCTATTTGTTTTTGATTCAGCTAAAAAGAAACAGAAAAGATCTTTAGCATATTTTCAATTTAGTCTCAGATCAAAAAACAGGCTGCAGAACCAAATCGGATTTTTCATTGTTCGGGTTTACATGGACAGGTGTTGCACCAACATACCCAAGAAGGTGTTTTTTTTAAATCTCCAGCAGACAGAACTTTATGGCAATGAGCCAAAATCAGAGCTAATTGTGTTTTTATAGGACGTCTGGAAACGAAAACAGAGCCGTTTACTTGTTGAGAACGTGGTTTATTGAGCGTGAAAAGCTCTAATGTGCAGCCTGGGGCCCATTTGGGGACCTTGGAGGGATTTTGTGTCACCCAAAATTGGGTTTCTAGAATCCAGAATTGGTGGAATCGTGCTTGTAAGCTGGCAGTTGATGAGGATCAACACTTTAGGAGTTTTTATGTTCATATTTTTTACTTTTTAATATTAAATTCATATATAAAAATCTTATAATTGAGTCTAATCCGAATCATTGTCAGTTTAAATGTTTCTGATCTTTTCTGTCATTGGCTGAGGTCAAATTTCATTTTTGTTCATGAGACATTAAATCCATTTCAGCTCTGCACAGGTCAACCCCCAAAAGGCTCAACATTAATTCAGGAGACTGACTAAGAGAAAAATAAACACAGAATCAAGGATGAAATAAGAGCTGAATAGACCTCCAGGTTAAATAATCAGCAATAATTCTGTCGCTGTATAAAACTAATTCTGCAGATTCTTTTTAAAAGGAACGGTTGCTTTTGTTTGTATTATCTGAACTAGTGGATTAAAGTGAAATATATATATATTTTCATGGTCGTATGATTTAGTTTGACTCTTTGCATCTCATATGTTCTAATATTATGGGAGGTAGTTAAATGTTGTAGAATACCTGAACAGAGCAGCATAAGTGTTCTAAATCTGATGCTTGACTGAAACACGCTCCCTGCATCCCGGGTCTGAGGTCATACATGACACACGACCCTAGCTGATGGGGTCACTCCTCTGAAACTGAAGGTGAGAGGCTGTAAATGCATATGGCGTGCGTTAATGTCACGTCGTGTAAATTACCGTGACGGTCTTGATGCGCCCACTGCCTCTGGTGCAGGTCCAGCCGGATCTGTTGAACAGGAGGCTGCAGATCTCCCCCTCCAGGCAGGGAGCCATCTCACACCACTGACGGCTCCGCACGATCCGCGCTGGGAGGGCCAAAACACAAAGAGGGCAAAAAGGCAAGTCAGACAGATTGACAAAGCCAGAGAAAGACTTCCAAATGTCAACTTTTTTTGGAACAGACTGAATTGTCCTTTCTGAACTCCGCAGACGGAACGGTTCCCCTCAGAAGCAGATGTGTCTCAAATCCTGCAGTATTTTAATTAAGTTCTTGTTGAACTTGCATGTCTGAATTGCCAGTGGTATTAACCTTTACCAACCAGATGGCAGTCCATAAATTACTCTGTTGCTAATGCTAGCTTTCTCAGCAGCTACACAGAAAGATGACTTTTTTCCCTTTTGACATTTGGTGAAAATAATTACCCCTGGAACTTTTTTTAGCAGGGAAAATCAAGAAAAAGTTAAATTTACAACACAGCAGCGTCGAGTATTACTTCAAGCTGAACTGTACAATGTTAAAGCTTTCAGTCTGTGTGCAAAATCCCAAATACACCCACTGAGCACTTTATTGAGACCATTTCAGCAACTGGCAACCTACTATATACACTGTACAGACACACACACACACACACACACACACACACACACACACACACACACACACACACACACACACACACACACACACACATACACACACATTTTTATCTTGACTTTTTACTTTTCTTCATCAGAGAGTGGCTGAGGGTGCACCATATGCATGTTGGTTGACAAACTGAAAATATCTCCTGTAATCAGTCTGTCTGACACATCCACTCATTGCCCACTTTATTAGCTACACCTGTTCAATTCCCTAACACAAATAATTAATCAGCCAAGCACACGGCAGTAAGTCACTGCATTTAGGCACAGAGACGCGGTGAAGATGACTTGCAGAAGTTGCAAGTTCATTTTCACCAACTGTCACCTCTAGGGTTTACAGAAAACGTTGTAGTCAGACACTGGAGTTCTGCTGAGCTGTGGTGGTCTCATGGAGGGGGCCATCAGCTGGCACACTGCTGCCAACCACTTAACATTCTCCCTCTCCTGATATTATATCTTACTTTCTTTAACATAGAATGTGCTACTATTAGTTCACCTGTTGAATTAATTATAGATCAGCTCTGATAAAGGCAATAAAGATTCTCTTGCTAAACAGAATTTCTACTAAGAAATCACAGTGTAGCCATAGAAACACTACTTGGTATATATGTTGTTTGTGTGTGTGTGTGTGTGTGTGTGTGTGTGTGTGTGTGTGTGTGCGTGTGCCTGCTCTGTCTTCTCACCCCCAGTGAGTCATGGCGGATGGCTGCTCATACTGAGCCAGGATCCTCTGGAGGTTTCTTCCTGTTAACAGGGAGTTTTCCTCTCCACTGTCGCTACATGCTTGCTTAGTATGAGGATTGTTGAAAAGACACTGACTCTAGTCAGAGACTTGATGCAATCTGCTGGGTTCCTTATATAGGAAACCTTTTTACTGATTGGCTTAATGAACTGAACTGTATTGGAATGTTTACTTTGTGAAGTGCCTTGAGACGACTCTTGTTGTGATTTGGCGCTATATAAATAAACTGAATTGAATAAAACAGAAAAATACTTTTTTCACCTCAAATTGTCTGACTCCTCTAAATTTCACCATATCATGTCTCTATCCACATTTGCGTTTTTGTTTACTGATTCAGCAGCGTAACATGAAATCAGAGCAATAATGAAAAGGAAACGTGAGATTTGTCTTACTGCTCTTCTTCCTTCCTGCATGATGCCTGTGTTAGTCACTTCTTTGTGATGTTGTAACGTCATGTTGTAATGACTAATGTTGCTATTCTTAGCCAGAAATAATCTAAGTGCTGCAGCATTCAAGCCACTTTTTTCCAGCTCTGCACCTTTTCGGACTTTTATTATGAAAATCTCATTACTTTTCCCCCTAACACATGTAAACACACATGTGAAAAGATCTTTGCATTTCATTAAAACACACTCGGCGTTATTTTCACTAAGATAGGATTGTTTTTGTTTCAATACCAAGGTATACAACCAATGAACTAAACTCGCTCTTTAGAATGAACGTATCTCTATGATGTGACAGCTGCAGGGTCAACTTCAAATGCATTTTCTGTACAAATCCAAGACATAGATTAAAGGTGGAGGATTACAGAAAAGTGTGACAACAGAAGTCTCATTTAAGTTATTCTCCATCAGGAGATGTCGGGTTGTCACGGTACGAGACGGTGATGTTCTCCTTCCCCCTCTGCAGTCTAACCACACAACACCGGATTAGCATTCGTCCGCAGTCGACGATGATAAGCACTGATTGTTCTTTACACAGCATGCTAAAGCAACACCGAAAGGTTATCGGCTCTCTTCGGACCTGACCGGGGCTGCTGCTCCTGCCTGCCCACGATTCCCCCGAGGCAGCACATTGTGCAGCGCCGCTACACGCTCGGCAAATTGAAAGAGAGGAACTTCAATTCGCTGAATGACCACAGGAGAGCTGAGGGTGGAAGGAGAGAGGGGGAAAAAGAAGGGCCTTGTGACATTTTTCCTGTGAAGGTTTCCTGGTTCAGACCTTGTTAACGAGTGGAAATTTGTCTTTCGAGTGTCCGATTCTGGCTGTTTTTGTGATTTTCATCAAGCTGGTGTAAGTGTGGTGCATAAATCTGAATAAAAATAACTCATAATAACAGATCAGAAGAAGATGTGCCTGCTTTTACAGGAGATGCAGAGGTGGAATAAAACAATCTCCAAGCCTGTCAGCATGAGCTTAAAAAGGACTAAAGGTTTACAACTAGATTTGGAGACAGTGGTCATTACGGCATCACCCTGAGAGGAGAAGCCGGGAAATCGTAAGCGACCTTCCTCCTGACACAGCAATAAGCCGCGGTGAATTTTCATTTTCACGGCCATCCGTCAGGCGCAACAAAGCGTAGATTTATCAGTCAGTTGCAGATGTAGTTTTGAGTACATTACAGGGCCAGCAAAACTCAATTTCCAGGGCAGAGAATAAAAGCTGAGCTGGCAAAGCGCTGGGATTGCTGACTAACGGTGGAGTGCATCAGCCCAGCCAGCAGAGAGGCGGAGGCTGCGTGAAATAAATGCTTTTTTTCAGCTCCTGTCACTTTCCTCGTCTTTCTTTCGTCACACCATCAATAAAAGCGTGTGAGCTGATCTGTGAAGACTTGATGAATCTTCCTGCTCTGGAACCTGATGAGAACTGGTTGAGAATGACAGTGATATTGATAACCTCACCAGCAACAGCAGCGGGAAAAACACGAGAGAAACAAAAAAACCTGTCTGGTACTGTTTCAGTTTAGCTTTAACCTGTCCTAGTCCATCAACTCCATCTCTCCTACATGCTGGCACATGCTTTTAGGGCTATAACAAGGTTTATATGGTACAACCACTCGCATCATCATCAGTATCGAAGAGTTTCAGCTTTAAAGTTGAAGCTGGCAGAAAGCATCTGTCTGCTGCACTTTGAAGTTTCTGTTATTCAATCTGACGTCTTGTTGGATCACTCATGCAAAAAGCTGAAAGTGTTCAGGAAGTCTTAGCATCACAGTTTTGCTCTTTAAGGACCAGCTTTGGTTTTACAGTTGGAGACCACTGTGAGCCTCCTGTGTAGCGTTTGCCTGTTTGTGATGGTGGCAGAGAGAGAAGCAGCTGCAGTGATGAAACAGCTGGCTGCAGGGGCTAAAGAGAGAGAGCGAGCGAGCGAGTCCGTCTGGCTGACACCTGGGTGGCCCGTCCTATTGCTGTCGCTGTCAGAGCCTCGTCCAGGGACCGCAGACTTTGAGCCAAGCTCATCGGTTGCCAAGGTCCCTGCTGGGGTACAGCTCTGGACCTCCAACTACATCACACGTAAGACCATCTGTATCCCCGTGTTTTAGTGCCAAGCCCGACCCAGCTCAACACGACACCGCCAGACGAGACTCGGAGCAGAGCAGGAGGCACAACGGCGTCCTAAAAACCAGACACACTGTTAATCTGACAAAAACCTGCCACAGCAGACGAACAATAACCTTTCATGTTTTAATAAAATGTCTGACGTGCAAAAGTCTTCATCTTGCATGTTCTGAAGTGGATCTTTAGCCATATTTTCTTTCAAGGTTTTCTTTTGTTAAGCGACATAACTCTGACTTTTGATCATTTAGGTATTAAAACAGCTTCCACATTAAACAAACTCAAGGGATGAGCCAGTGTTTTCTTTAATCGTTAGGGACAAAATATCGCAGTGTAGCAATTTTATGAGAATTTACAGGCAAACATTTACTGCATTACTTTTGTGTTACTGTAATTCAAACTCCAACAGCTAGGTGGCAGCAGTTTTTACCGCCTTCATTCTGATGGAATGAGATTTACGATAACACTGGATGTGTCTTCGACGCGTCTGACCTGAGTTTCCTATTAAATTCAGTCTTAAAAATTAAAATAGCGTTTGGCTTTTAGTGTTGCAATATTTTGTTTAGTCTCCCATGAATTTTGATTTAGATCATTCTTACCAATACACGCCTAATAATCATAACTAAGAAACACTTTTTAAACGAACACTTGGCAGTTTTGGCTTGCTTTTAGCACCCCCTAGTGTCCGTTGGTGAAAGCAAACGTGAAACTTATCTCCTCGCTGTGCGTTCGTCTTTTTAACACCTTAATCTAACTGCTGAAATGTCTCCTCAGCCTTCATTAGTGTCTACAGGAGAGGTTCATCACTAAATCAAACAAATCAGCTGTGTTCATGATCTAAAACATGCAGGAAACATGCTGGAAGCAGACTGCAGCACCAGGCATGTCAGCTCCACTTAACTAAGCCCAACAGGGACCGGACCGCCACTCTGAAGTTGCAAGTGCGGTATTCTGGCCACAGAGGGCGGTGGGGGTCTGAGTGACATTTAAAAATATGAAAAAGTTGCATAGTTTGGCTTTAAATTTTCTTTTAACTAAATCCGTAGACAATTTAGAAGATAACACTTAAACGGGTAGAAAAATATGTATTTTAGCACCAAAAAGGGGATTCCTGAAATTAGTAAAAAAATCAAATCAAAGTTGGAGAAACCCTGTTGAAATACTGAAGAACCGCTACTCGCTGTGAAGAACGCCTGATCAATTCCAGTTTAAAAAGATCTCAACTAATTCTGGATGCTTGAAAACAAAGTATAAAAAAATCAGGGATGATGTTAAACTTCTGCTCAGTTTCAAAAACGAGCCGTCCTCACCACTAAGACCCTGAATATCTATTAAGCTGCAGCTAAAGGAGCAAAACAACTCAAGACAACAGTTCAATTAGTGTTTTCTGGTCATTTAATATTATAGTTGCTTCTTTTGCTACAGTAAGCACTCAACACGATGAGCTAACAAACGTAACACTATAAACAGCAAAGCACAATCTTTCTGGCTTAATGGTAATTAAGATTCAATCATGGATCAATTTGTAGCAGCAACATTTAAGCTCTTTGTCTTCAAGTCTGCATCCTGATGGTCCCAGTTTCTGCTACGAAGGCACAAAAAATCCTCAGCAGCAGTAGCACCCAGAGACATTGAATGAAGCCTTTAGTATACTGATTTCTCTTCTTGTGTTCTCTCTATTGTCCTATTTTTAAACAAATTGCTCCAATGGTTCAAAAATGATTAAGAATCATCAAATTATAAAATAAAATTTTGACTGAAACTGTAAAATAAACTGAAAATAAAGAAAAAAGGTTAAAACTGTCACTAAAAACAGGGTTAATAAGGTTTTACTAAAAACAAGGAAATGTGAATAAACAAGCTTTTTTTTAAAAGTCATGACTCTTTCAGAAGCTTCTTTTAAATAATGAACTGCAGACGACGAGCCACTAATCCTATCTGTGTGTCAACACAAAGCTGGAGGAACCTTTATTCATTCCTCCCGCCCTGCCGGTAGTCATTTCAGAGAGAGTTAAAACAGAAGCTTCCATCTCCCCTGCAGCCAGTAAACTCTTCTTATCGCGTAGCCATCCAGCTTCAGACGATCGGTGTGATGCGGTGGCATGGCAACAACGGGACGAGCAGAGGAAGGCAGCAGAAGAGAGTCAGGGAGCGGATTAAAGGAAAAGCGAGGAGACAAGCAGGGAAAAGCATCTAATCCTCCTGTGTGCAGTGAGTAGACCGAACCTGCACAACGGTGACATGCAGCAGCACAATAAAAACAGGCCAGGAAGGCTTGAAATACGTCCTGAAAAAGGAAAGACTTACAAAAGAATTCACTTTGCAGGGAAAAAAACGAACTGCAGCTGCAGGAAATTGTTGAGTGAATAAAAACATGTTAGGAATAACAAAATAATAAAAAATGACAGACGGCTAGAGCGACGCTCTGTTGCTGCCAACTGGGCCAGACGACCAATACCGTATGTTTAAGTTCTTGAGAGCATGTGTTGTTGGTTGTGAGGCTCAGATGATGTCATCAGGATAAAAAAACATGATGGCAGCAGTTTAAGTGTCACTGTTAAAGCACCGGTTTGGGACAAACTAACTTTTGTACTTCTCTACAAATAAATTTCACAAATATGAATCAGTGAGTAAAAAAAAAAGATAAGAGCTGCCAACGTGATCCACAACTGACTTTATTCTATTTGAAGCAGCTTGGGATCTGCATGTGACCTTTATTTGAAATTTCCCAGATGTTTTCCACTGCTCCTGTGTTTGACTTCCTGTCTGATCTGATCTGAACTGCTGAGCTTGACACATTCTGGAAGCATAGCGCGTAAAAAAATTGACTTGAAGCTTAAATTTAGCGGGGCAACGTGTCACCGCACTTCTGTGAAAACGCACCCATCCACTTTAACAGCGGCTAATTGCTGCGTGCTCTACGTTAGGTGACGCTTACGTGTCTGATGAAAAGGCCCGCTAAGCGTTGTTGTTTCCCCAAGGAGTTGCAAGACCCCTGAGGAAATCGACTCTCATTTGATGGAACTTTGAAAATATTTGAGAAATATTCTATCAGAATAATCAGATCTATCGCAGGTGTCTGGAACCCGTCTCAAAGCATTCTCGATTTAGTTTCCAGGAGTCTGAAAGTGTGAGAACAGTGGGCTAAAAGAGTTTTGGCTAAAATATTATTATTTAACTTGAGATAGGATGCTTTCTGACTGAATAGCTATAAAAATATGCAAATGTCAACTTCAAGGGAAAAGTTTTATATTTTAGCAAACAGTTGCAACCAAGTTACATGTGTGGTGCATTCCTTGCATGCATCTCAGATTTACCAGTGTTACAATATTTATAGCATATTTTTACATCCAAATAAAAAATTAAATTAAATAAAAAACTTTCAGCTTTCCTCACACTGCTGCAAACAGAGAGAAATGAAGCAAAGTGTCATCGTATCTGGAACGGTACCACCTGTGAATCTCAGCATTAGATAAATACATTGTTTATGCCAAAAGACACAAACGTTCATCTGTTGTTTTCACTCTTTATTTCAATTTCTAAGATTAGCTCCAGATATAGATCATGTAGACCCGGCCAGAAAAACAATACAGCAGGTTACAGTTTAAAAGAAATAAACACCCCCTTAACTTTGTTATTGTTTTTAAACATATGACAGTCTCGCTTTTTATGTCAGTTCTTATGGTTAATACAATACAAATGCAAACTGGAATGTTGTCAGTGAGGAACATGCATGAATAAACATGTTTATAAGGCCGTAAATATGTTTTATGTTTAGAAGGGAAGTGGGGTGTTTATGGGAATTTGCAATAAAAGTTAAAGGTACTAAATATGTTCTGATCCAAAGGTCAGGGAGGATTCTTGCATTGAATCTTCCTGCTTTATGGCATGTAAAATTAGCAGTTTAGAAGAGGCGATGGACAGCAGCTCCACGCTGACCCTGTTAGCAACAAGTCCAACCTTTAATGTACCGCTTCTGATGGCGTGCAGGGCGTGGTGCAGCAGGAAGCCAGAATAATTCATTTTGTGCTGCTGTAATCATAGTTCTCTCTACATTAATCAGCATCTGTAAGGTGTTATGGAGAGATATCAGAGAGAGAGAGATGTGGTTAGAGGCATTGTGGGAAAAGGGGGCGGGGGTTGCACGTGACACAGGCTGTAAGGCGGAGGTTGTGTGTCAAGGCTATTAAATTAAGTCTAACGTGATTCATTGCATGATGGAACTAATGGCACATCGGATGTGTGTTATTTTGATGCGGTGAGTTCGACTTAGACCCTGCCCCCCCTCCAATCCTTTCATCTTTCTTATCACCATTAACCAGATGCTGTTCAATAACACAGAGAGGGCCCTAAAGTGTAAAACCTTATCTACAGAGTAGAGGAACGCCAAACGTCCTCCATTACAGGTGATCGTTATTAAAAATACAGGAAGAAACGAAGAGGCCAATTCAACCTGATGCACTTTAAACACAATGGAGGCACGAGGCTAATTATCTGATGTCACAGCGGCTGGGTAAAGTCAAACAGGCCTTTAGAAAATAAGACAGGGAACATGGCGACTGATCAGGTGACTGGAGAAAAATGAAAAACAAAAACATTATCTGTCTGAGTTTTATGAAGGGAGACCTTTTGTTGCCATATTTTTAAAATGCTGCTTTGGCCAGATCTTGATAATAACGTTGAACAGTCATGCACTTTTGCCAAATATCACACAAGCGATCGGTCAGAACTCAGCAAATGTGCTGGGAAGGACTCTCAGCTTGAATTTTAAATGGTAAATAGCTTGTATTTGATATAGCGCCATCTAGAGCCCTAGAACCCCCCAAGGCGCTTTACAAAACAATCAGTCATTCACACCCTGGTGGTGATGAGCTACAATGCAGCCACAGCTGCACACCGACAGAAGTGAGGCTGCCATACACAGGCGCCACGGGTCCACCAGCAGTCAATGTGGGTTAAGTGTCTTGCCCAAGGACACAACGACAGCAACAGACTGAGCGTCACTAGAACCTGCAACCATCCGATTACGGGGCGGACACTTAACTCCTCTGCCGCTGTTGCTCACGATCAATATCTGTTAAATTGACTGACTTATAGACATTTCCATGTTTGCTAATGCTGATTATCTGGGGCGGCCATCTTGAATTGGTTTAACATGAAAAGTTAAACAGCTTAAATGATCTTTGAGAAATTTGAGAGAATTATTCTCTTTTTGAGATGCATCAGTGAGTTTTATAAGAGATGAGCATCGATATTTTCACAAAAGCTATAAAGTAAGGAAGAAAAGCTTTAAAACGAACTGAAATGAATTAACTTTGTGGTGAAACTCGGGATTTTCTCACCATTTTTAGCTGCCAGAAGGTGGTGAAATAAGTTTTCTGTTTTGTCCCCTTTTGCTCTTCCTGCAAAGTTAAACGCTGCTTCATGAACAGCTGTGATTAATAAGAAAAACAACCACATTCCATTCAGGTGTCCAGCATTTGTAATGTACTGGGTGCTTCACTGAAATGGGTGCCATAATGGGAGAAAAACATCATTAATGCTAATAGTTACACCTGTGCCGGGCTTTCATGATGCTATTTTTCAGAATGTTCTTGTTATGTCAATGAAATCTGTAGCGTTAATGACTCCACTGTTTAATTTGTGTATTATTTCTGAATTCAAACATTTTCTTATGACCCAACTAGTGGGGCTGCAACATTAAATGGAGACTTTTTTGGAGTTTAAGAGTATTATTATATAAAAAGAGACATTTAAAATGATCAAAGTAACAAACATGCAGGAGCTCCAGAGCCTGATGCCTAATTCGGGTTTCCGCTTGGTCAGGTTTCTGGACGATCTGCAATTTACACCGACTACAGATCGTGTGCTGAACGTCTCTGGCAAGTTGCTCTTGCGAGAGCACCAAATAGTTATGAATTGACATAAAACATTTAAAGATATACTTGTAAAATAACGTGAACTATCATACACTGTGAACTGATATTCCTGTCATTAATTATGAAAAAAAGACAGAAAAAAATGCAACACGAGATTAATTTTGAAATATAAAAGATGCAACTCGCTGACACACGTCTCACTTCCTGTCTGGCTCATGTCACATCCCATAACCTCTTTAAAAAGTAAGCAAATTGTTAGGGAACATATTTTCTACATTTGTTTAAGAACAAATTTGGTAAGGCGCTGTTCTTAGAAAGCTGCAAAAACGTAAAGTGTCTTCTGTGAAATTGAGAGGGTGTAAAAACACAACGTGGTGTTGCTTGAACTGCCAAGAACGGTTTGAGTTTAACTTGTTTTAAAAAGCAGAAATTTTATTTTGACAGGATTTCTGTTTCTGCTCTGTCTTCTCACACCGCCAGAGATGGCTGCTCATACTGATCCAGGTTCTGCTGGAGGTTTCTTCCTGTTAAAGGGGAGTTTTCCTCTCCACTGTCGCTACATGCTTGCTTTGTAAACTTCCTGACCAAAGAGCAGACATTCTGATCAAATGTCTTGGTTTAAGAAAGACACTCCCCGTCCAAATCTGAAAACGATGGTGAAATTCTGTAATTAGAAGAATTATCTATGTTTATTATAAAATTGTTGTTGCTACATGAACAACTGATTTTTTTCAGCCATCTTGGCAAACAGGAGGAAACGTTCTCAACAGGACAGCTCCCTTTTTAATATCTTGGCCTGATTTTGTTGACTTTTACCACTTTTGACCCAGGTTGTTGAGGTCATTCAACTCACCGTCTACACAGGCTGGCCTCGCCCTGGTGGTGCCGGCAATCTGGCCTCTCCGGCAGGCACAGCGGGCAGTCTGCCTGGCGATTGTCCGTCTGGGAACGCTGCTATCTCTATTGAGCATCACTATCTCACAGGTTCCCACCGTCAACTGGCCTGCCAAACACAGGAGAGAGGGAGAAAAGTGCATCACATTAGCATAATGAGATTGTAATTATCATGTTACAGAGGAGCGAGTAGTGTTTGATGGTAAAAACAACACACTGTTTGCACAGAACCAGCCGTTTTGCTGTGTTTTTGCTCTGTAATGGGCTGAATGGTTATTTAAACAGAAATCTGGTGCCTTAAAGGCAGTAAGTCAGATTCAGTACAGTTAAAAAAAGTATTTAATGTCTGCAGCCTTTATGTTTGTGAGTTAGCAAAATATTTTATGAACTATTTTTAAAAAAATTCCCAGAAAGTAACCAATAAATGACAATTCATTACTGATTCATTTGGAGTCAACCCAATTCAAGATGTCCACCACAACCAGTTGACAAAAATGGCTACAACTCTGCAGATTTTGCAAATATTGAGCTCAAATTTAACGCGCTACTAGCAAAAAGTCCATCACAAAGCAAACTCCAAATGCCAACAGATTGCCCACAATCTTGAAATATTGCATTAAAATGGATAAAACCCCATCATTTCTCACCATTAGATGATCTTAGGCCTTTAACTCTAAAAGCATATTACACTTTTGGTAAATCAGCCGCACGTTAAAAATCTCACAAGATCAGCAGCAACATGATTGAAAAGTGCTGAAACAAAACGCCAAAACAAGTTTCAATAAAACAGTGGAGTAATTAATGAGACGCGACATGAAACAGGCTCAGAACCAGCCTGGAATTACAAAGGAGAACCACCATGTTGAGACAATAATCATAGAGAACCCTAAGGCTACACCTCCTAGTAAAAACAACATCACATTTGATTTTCGACCAATACTTCCTGTGATCAGCATCTCAATTTCCCACATTCCTCTGGGCAATACGAGCATACATATTGCAAATATTGGAATTCCACTTGTTGGACTTTTTTTATTTGACTATTGAAACGAGTTCTGGAAACACACACCGCCCCACCGGCAGGAGTAATAAGTGACAGAGACGAGAATGCTGGCTCCTGCGCTTCAATGACAGACCAATTTTCAGTCCAAACAAAGTTCCTCTGAGACGGCAAATGAACAGAAAATCTCTCAGAGATGGTTAACTGCCCCCCAAAGGGATGAAAAAAACCTCTCTCAGTCATTTGTGAGCTACAATTATAATTCTGTCCAACCGTAGACAATTACTGCAAAGTTCTAAGAGCAATACAAACTAATAGGTAACTAATTGGACGAGAAAAACGCTGAATTGGTTCCGATAATTAGAGAAACTTTCATTTGTGAGGATGATTTCAGCTGTAATTGGCGTGGCTTATTTGGTACCCGTTTAGGACACAAACACACGAGTAAAAGGCTCATCTTCCCCTTTTTTCATCCCAGAAAATTAGAGAAACCTACAGACAAAACTGTTAGGAAACATTCCTGTTCTGCTTTCTAAATGACAACCTGCATGATGAAATGAACAAATTTGTAATTTTGATCAAGTTTATTTTGGAATACAAATGAAACAGATTTCCATTTGCCCACCGCTGCTTAAATTATACTGAAAGTGAAGTGATGAGCTTCGTCCCTGAAACTGCAGCTGTACTCATGCATACCTTCAATAATCATAACGGATGATTCGCTTTGATAACTTTCTGCTAGCCGTGGGCCAACACAAGATGAGATTTTACTGTTTACGTTTATTAAATGAACCCTGTAAAAGGTCTTTTGTAGCACTTCATCGTGGCGGCGGTTATATTTCTGTAAATTGTTTGGAAACCCGAGGGAGCACATTTAATTGTTTCTTACTTAGGCCTTTCTGCTGTGTTTGAGGGACTTATTAGTTGTTAATAGACTTGTGTTTTTTTAGATAAACAAGCTTTAATTACAATAAAGTGCTGAAGGCATCTGCTGCTTTCACACGTTTGGAAGAACAAGCGCCGGGGTGTCGATGACTCATTTCCTCGAATCAGGTTTGTCATTTCAAATCAACGGTTTGTTGAATGTTGGAATGAAGAAAACCAATCAATAACCTGCTGAACAGAAGAATAACGAGACGACAATCCTGAAGGCAAGGAGACATTTTTAAATAGTTGTCATTACATTTATAGTTTTCTGTATATCACAACGTTTTTCCAAAGGCCAAGTTCACTAAGAAAACAGATTTACTTGTTATTTTTGAAACATGATTGGTCCCTCTGAGTTTTCTACCCCTATTTCCTGCATTCGCCGTCGACGTGGAAACGCTCGACTTAGAAAAGCCAGTCAGAGCTGCGTGACATT
Source organism: Aphyosemion australe (assembly GCA_006937985.1). NCBI lineage: Eukaryota > Metazoa > Chordata > Actinopteri > Cyprinodontiformes > Nothobranchiidae > Aphyosemion > Aphyosemion australe. The sequence goes on from SSNS01000043.1 coordinate 2,511,657, forward strand.
GATAAATTAGCTACATGGACCCGACAGGGAAGGCTGTTGTTGATTTAGCATCCAGGCCTCAGTTAGTAGACGCTAACCGTTAGCATTAGCAACTACATAACATGGCAGAACTCCTCCAGGCTTGTGTTATTTGTGGAGATAAAACATCAACGTTGCAGAGCAAACAGAGTCAGTGGTAGAGTCGTGTTGCTGTTAGCCAATCAGAGGAGAGATGTCCATGTTTCAGGAAACCCAAAACCTGCCATCTTCTGCTCCCCTCTCCTCTGGCTAACTTCTACTTCCTGAAACAAGAGCACCAGAGCTTTTTTCCCCACAGAGATCGACTCACAACACATTTATTTATACTGCAAATGTATTGAAAAAACAAGTGTGTTGTCTTTCACTTCGCTGCAGAAGTGATAAAAGTTGTGGAGACTTCCTCCTGTTTCGTTGCTGGTAAAAGGTTTTTCCTCCTCTTCTATGTTGTGGAGAAAGCTGTCGGCGAGAGCAATTCAGGCTGACAGTGAAATGAAATTAAATCAGCCGAGAGAAAAGCAGAATAGAGAGGAGTCTCTGCTGCGGTTTATCTAAGGCCAATTCTTGGCATTCTCCAACCATCGTCCCTTCACTTTGCCGTGTCTAGTCATTCCAAAAACACTCCCAAAGGTTCATTAAGTGACCGTGGAATGAAAGCAATAACAGAAAAGGTTGAAAGGGTTGTTGATCAACACAGATGACTCATAAAATTACCTGAGCCAGTGCTGAGACTTCTAAAGTGGCTACCTTTCAGTGCAGAAATGATTTCTGATGACTCTGTGACCTTTCTCCTCACAGCGTCTACTTAGTAAAAAAGCTGAAGATAAAAAACGACCTTACTAGTTTACATCTCATAGGGAACACGTCAATGATTGTTCTACTTATTGCTATAGCGTTTAGATTGAAGATGTACAGGTGTAAAAGTTACATGGCTGGAATCAGAGTAATGAATCAGTATGTTTTTGAAAACATCTAGTATTTAAAGTTATAATGATTAAAAAGTAGAAAAGAATGTGTTGTTGCTGCCAGCAATAGAACAGAAACACAACCCTAATGAACGGGTTTCCACTCATCCAAGGTTGGGTCTCAAAGGTATCAGGTCCAGGAAGTGAACCCAGATGTCCCTTTCCCAGCTCCTTGGGAAACCCCAAGATATCACCCAGCCAGAGTAAAGTTGTTTCTGGTTTGCTTCAGGGTCTCCACCTAGAAAACCTCAAGAGGCATCAGGTGACTGAGCCACCTCAGCCGTCTCCTGTCCTTTGTCCACTGAAGACATGCAGTGGCATTAGTCTGGTTCCACCCTTAGACAGAGCTCCTCACCTTATCTCTAAGCTTGAGCTCAACCACCCAGTGGAGGAAGGTCACTTCAGCCAGTTGCATCCAGGATGCTGTGCTTTTGCCCAATCTCAAGACCGCTGAGATGGACCAGTAAAGCCAGTAAGGCAGAGCTTTGCCTTTTAGCTTTGGTCCTATCGTTAATAAGTCCAGAGGATCCAACAGTGCTTAGATTCATGTGGGACACTATTTCCTTCATAGTCGTACATTTCATCAAATATTTACCTGTGGGAAGTGGTCAGAGCAGAAAACCGTTGCTGACATCGTCTAGGAGTCCATGCAGCTTTGGTAACAGGGATTGTTATACCTCCTGGAGGCTTTCCTCACTGTTTCCTATCCTCTGGCTTCTTTTGGACAAATAGAATTTTTAGAATAGTTTTAATCATTTGGCACTTTACAATGTTTATATCAATTTGGCTCTTTGAAAGGACGATATCGTGCAATAGTGTGACGTCATCGTAGACAGCTCTATAGCCCATGTAGGTCTGAAATGATCTCCAGCTGTTAAATTATTTAATTATTATTAAATTCTTTAAAATAAATCAGATAAGCAACAACTCTCAAAATTCGCCTCTAAAGCCTTTAGACACATTATTTGGAGCTACAGTGAAGCTCAGGAGTCAATATGAGATGGAGAAATTACAACATGACTGTGCTGTATGTATCCGTAGCATTGGTGTTTTATTAATCCAGCATGTTAAACACACAACTCACTAAAAGATCACAGCTGAAGGTTGGATCATTACCATGGCCATGAGAAAAGCAAATATTTGAGAGTAAAATCTGAGGTTGTGATTGCTGAGAGCTGGTCTGGACTCAGTCTGCTGTGTGCACAGTTGTGAACCGTCAGTGTGAAAACTGCCGGCTCTGTTCATTTGGTTTAAATACACCTCATCTCCCAAAACTCACGCCTTGTGGATACAAAGAGCAAGTCAAGTGTCTCAGTATGTGACCGGCTGCAGAGAAAATACTTTAGTTCTGCCAATTTGTTGCATTTTAACCTCTTCAACAAAATCTCAGGTGATTGTGTCAAAATTGTGATAAAGACACCAAATGTGTTTCCTTTAAAACATCAACGTGGACATTTTAGCATTCATTTTGTGAAAAAAAGAATAATTTGTGCTTTTATCGTTGTACGCGTTTTACCTGGACAGGTCACCAGTTAGTCACAGGGCCACATAGAGGAACAACCATTCAAACACTCAACTAGGACCAATGTAGATTTAACCAAACCTGCAAACTTCATACAGAAAAGTTACAGCAGGGCGCCAAACCCAGGATCCTCTTGCTGTGAGGAATCAACGTTAAAGACCAAGTTTACTCGTTTTTTCAATCCATTTGCAGTGGTCTCTAGTATAAATGAATGCCTTGTGAGTCGATTGCTGTTGGAAAAAAGCTCTGGCGCTCCTGTTTCAACTAGAAATGAGCAGAAG
>SSNS01000043.1:2514456-2536939 GCA_006937985.1 Aphyosemion australe
GCAGAAGACGGCGGGTTTAGAGTCTTATTTCCTGATATTCAGACATCTCACCTCTGATTGGCTAACAGCAACACGACTCTACCACTGACTTTGTTTGCTTTGCAACGTTGATGATTATCGGCACAAATAACACAAGCCTGAGTTATGCCATGTTGTGGAGTTGCTAATGCTAATGGTTAGCTTCTACTAGCTAAGGCGTGCTCTGCTCTCTCCTGGACACTAAACCAACAACAGCCGTCGCGAGTCAAGATGGGGTCCATGAATGCTAAATTTGACAATGCGACGTAGAATTGACTGGCTTTACTAATCTGAGTGTTTCCTCGTCTTTTTCTTTCAGCGGCTAATGCAGGAAATAGGGGTAGAAGACTAATTTTATGTTTAGCCTGCATGTTAAACTCAGAGTGACGATCATATTTCATAAATAAGTTAAAAAAGGTTTCTCAGTGAACCGAATCTTTAACCAACTGCACCACCATGCAGCCCTACAGAATAAAAAAATGTGCTCATTTCTGTAATGTACCACTGACTCATGATTTATCATTTTCTGATCAAAACTGTGATTGTGATCATCAAAGCTGCAGGTTTTTGCAGCGTTCCTGACTGACAGGATCTGTTGTGTCAAATATTTTACTCATCCATGGTTCTCCTGATGTTTTGAAAATGTCATGGCGGTAGCACCAAGTGCTAGTGTGTGTGTGTGTGTGTGTGTGTGTGTGTGTGTGGGGGGGGGGGGGGGGGGGGGGGGGGGTTCTGGGTTGTGGGAGTTGGCACAGTGTCGCATTGGTGCATTCGGTTGTTTATCTGGATGTTTATATTTCCTTTGCACTATCATTACTGCTGTGGTCGTCTTTTAGACATTTCTGTTACTTTTTAACGGTATGATGTAATTTTCTGAAAATGTTACTGTGCATTTTGAATGCTGAAGCTTGATTTCAAGAAATATCAAAAGATTTCTCCCAAAAAAAACATAATTTCCTAAAATCGTTCAGCACTATGTCCCACTACCTCAAGGCTCAACGGGCCTGAAGTTCACCAGCACAATTAGCTGATTACGTTTGGTCTTAATGCAGTCTTGTGATGAGACTTACCCAAATCAAAAAATAAACAAGGCAATCACTCCGCGATTTGATTACTCCACAGGCAGATAGTCCTGATTACTCATCAGCAGCTTAACACTGTCGTGGTCCTCAGAACAACATGTTGAAGGAGTTATCAGAAAATCAAGTCCCTGGTTTTGCTGACGGTTTAAGTGGATGTTGCTCAGTGGTAAACTAGTCATGCTCCAAATGGAAGATCGGTGGCCTCGCCATGAGTCAAAATGCCTGTAGGCAGAACCCTGACCCCCACGTTGACCCAACCCCTTCATCAGTGACTCAAAAAAGAAGAATGCTGGAAATATAGAATTACAAAAAAATGGATTTTTCTTTGATGCTCAAAACACTTAATGGAGGTCAGTCTGATTGCTAAGATTCAGTTTGTTCCTGTGATTTTAGGAACTCATGTGCTGTATTTATTGTCCTTATTGATATCTGATAAACTACATAGTAAATTCATATTTACACAGATATTGCTGACCTTAAAGAATTTAAAAGTGACTAGATTCATGTTTTTAAAGCTGCAATAGCAAATCTGCAGAAAGAGAACAACAATTTTTATTTAATTGTAATGACTAAATGGTAAATGTGAAAATATGTTTGTCTTCTTGTTGAATCTTTTCAGAGACTGGACAGTTGGGACTTCTCTAAAAGTGGTTCCATTAAATTCCATTTGCTTACAAACTTCATCCTAATTAATGGATTATGGACTGCAGCTCTTAGTGGTGTTCACTAGCGTTTTTGCAAAAAACAATTAGAGCCTTAAGCAATTTTTATGGAGTCATAAAAATAGAATCACTTCTATGAAAAAAAGCTGCCATGCAAATTCCATTTCAATGCATCAGCTGTTTTGCCACCAACTCAGCCCACCCTCGACCTTCTTTCTGCTGAGGCAAGTCTCCACAAACTTGTTGAGTGCTCAAAGGACAGAGGTTTGATGTGTTTCAGCACTGAGCAGATGAATGGGCTTCATGCAAAAGGCCTGAAGCATGAGAAGGGTAAGACAGCAGGGGTGGGTGGGGGAGTTGTCTTTTAAATGCCCCTAGCCATGGCCAGCGCTCCATCATCATGTGTGTGGGAGCTAATTCATGTGACAGGAGGCGGTTCCTGTCACTCAGCAGCTTGAAGACACTCCGCCTTGTCTCCATTTCACATGATGAAATGCACAGATGGCTGCAGCATCAGGAAGAACGGCGGTGGTTGCCGACTCCCCGGATCCTGTCAAAAAGTGACGTATAAAAAGGACAATAGAGGCAGACATGAAGGAGCGGTGGCTCTTGTGGGCTGAGTGGAGGCCTGATAGCCAACTGATGTTCTGATTGGATCACTAAAGTTCAAATGTAATGTGGAAAATGGGGGGTGGGGGGTGTCAGTAAACAAACTATTGGTGAACTAAAAAAATGTACTTTATGTTGAACTGATTTAAGAATGTATGTCAACAAAACCATGCAGGTCAGTCAGAGCCTCGTCTACACACTTCACACACCTTTGCAACAACTTGCTCATTTCATTGACCCAAGAACTTTTGAGTACCTGCAACAGAAAACCTGCTGCACCAAGAAAAGATAAAAGTAACACGTTGAAATGGAAACTTAAATCTAAACCAATAATCAGAGGGCACAAGGTAGCCATATTGGATTTTACGACCAGGGCTGGTCATTTGTCTCTGAATTTCCAAGTTTCATTTACAACTTTTGGACTTAGTAAAAATGATCATTTTACAACTTTAAGAACGTGACCCAAAACCCTCTCTGGTGGACCAGGGCCACCAAAAGCCCTTTACCCAGCCCATTGAGTTAGCGCTCATTACGCTGCCTAGTTTTTTATGTTTGGAACTCGACTCTTTTCATCCTGAAATGAGATCTCCTAGCCTGGCAACCATCCTATATGTAAATATAAAGACGGGCCTGGAACTATTGAAACAGCTCATAGGGGCGGCATCTATGGTTGTCTTTCAAATTGTCTCAGCATGCAATTGGACAGCAATAGGACCAATCAGCAACTAACAACGTGACGTACTCACCGCTACAGATGTCAGTCAACAAGGCAGTCCACCAAACACCGCCGCAGAAGAAGCAAAAACATCTTTTTTTTAATAAACGACTTAAGTACCTCTATCTGCTCATGTCTCAAGAAAAGCCCAAGTCTAAATAGTCCAATGTTGACGCCAAAGCCGTTCAAACGAACGCCATTTCTTTGTAGTTTTTCTCCGTCTGTGTTGACTAGTGCTAACCCCGCCCAGCAAACATAGAGCGCTGTGATTCGCCAGACACAAAACGGTTTGGGCCAATGGTAGACCTGCTGAGGCTACGATGGAGCGAGTCTAGACCCACCTGCAGAACAAAATGTTTTTGCTACGGCTGGTCTAGAAATCTCCTTGAATAAGAAGCAAAATGTTTTCAGAAAACAGAAAAAGAAGTCCAGCTGCCTGCTTTTGAAATAAAATGAACTGTTTGGATTCAACTAAAACATCATTTTCAAAGTTTTGAAAAAGTAATTTTTTAATTAACTTGAAATTTAAAGGCAGCCATTTTACTTGTGTTTTTTTTATTTGAAACAACGTGGTAGATTTTACAGTGTAGACACATTTTAATACCTGTCCCCTGAACAGACTGCCTGGAGTCCGGATGCAAGACGTTCCCCTGAGTCACTGTGCACTACTGCATTTCTAAAAGCTGGTGGACATGATCCGCTTCTTAAACCGGAGACCACGGTGAATCTCATCAGCTTAGACTGTCGTTTTATCCAATAAAACACACGATCCATCCTAGCTGATCTGTTTGTCAGGTTTGTCTCTTTAATTAAGACTGTGCAGAGACACGAGTACTTAGTCAAAGACGTTTATCTGATTTAATAAATGATCACGTTAAACACGGCTCTGCACCGCTTCTACCCAACTGAACCCGACTGAGAGCTCGTCTGAAACATTCTGCTTCTCCTCGGGGGGATTTGCTATAAAATTATATGACCGGCCGCGCTGAATGAGCTACGACACGAATTCCATTTCCATATTAAAACAATCTTCCTTTATAGATTATAATTACTCGTGGGCTGCTAAGAGATAGAAGTGATGTTTTTACAATGTTTTACTGCAAAGAGCGACCCTGCAAAATAGTCTCACCCTGTATTTATTAAAAATTCAACTTCTTGTACAGCTTGTGCAGTTAATTATTCATTTTAAAATGTGTTGTATTTTGTATTATTCCTCATAATGATCCAGCTGTCGAATGGAAACCCCGCTGTGTCGCCTGGGTCTAAACGTCTTGGCATTGATTCTAATCCGTTTTCTAATCAGACTCTAATCATAACACTGACGTTATATTATTACAGTAAGTGATTTTCTTTACTTTGCTGTATGTTTCTGTGTTTGATACAAACCAACAAGCAGAAAACTCATCAAAAGATCTGTGCAAGATTCAAGATGTTGCAGGAAACATCACAGATCATCACACATCAGTCAAAACTGATTTTAGTGACTGCAGTTATCAAAATTTAAAATGTAATTAGAAAAGCACCAAACTCGCTCCCAGTCTGCCTACAACACTTTCTGCTATTTAAAATTCAGATTTTCAAACTTGAATCTAAAAACGGTTGTACTTGTTAATTAAATTAAGTTTTGTTTGTGTTCGGAGAGCGCTTCATCGAGCTTTTTCTTCAGTCACAAAACAACAGAACAACCTGAGTATTTTCTTTTTAGACCGAGACACAAGGAAACAAAATCAAAACACAAAATGTAAAATAATTTCTCTTTTATCGAGCTTGAATCCCCCCTAAGGTTAGAAAACTGTGACAAATATGGCTGTCAAAGGCTCACAAATATTTAATTTGTAATGAAATAATAGAGCAGCTGGGAAAAAAGAGGAGCCAACAAATAAGAAAGACCCAACGTCGCTTATTTATTTGGGTAATTAAAACCATCTGGTTGGGTTTCAAACTTTGCATTTAAAATTTTTGATAAAGGTTTTTTTTTCAAGCTGATAGCGAACGTCAAACGATCACGAAGAAACCTTCAACCACATTTATCAGAAATACAAAGACGTAAAGTCAGTGTAGGTCCTTAAAGAGGTCCTTCACTGAAAACCATGTTTTACTTATTATTTTTGAAAATGATCGGTCACTCTGAGTTTCACATGCAGGCTGAACATGGAAATAGTCTCCTACACCTATCTCCTGCATTAGCTTCTGATAGAAAAAAGACAGTGAAACTCTGGCTGAATTCTACATCCTCAAACTGGCGCACCAGAGCTTTTTATCCCCAGAGTACTACTTACAAGGCATTCATTCCTACTATAAACCATTAAATGTATTAAAAATATAAGTGAAGGAGCTTTTTAAGTTGCTAGATGTTGCTAAATGATGTCACCACCTAATTTGTATAATTGATCATGTATCACGTATTTATATTAGATGTTATACGACAGCAAAATAATGTCATTGAACAGTAAAATAAAACATCCCAACATTCCTTCTTTATAAAGGCTTTGGATTTGCAAAAGAGAAACAAGAGAAGTTGTTTAGGTTTTTCTTTGTCTTTGTTGACTAAAATCTGGTTTGGTTTTTAACCGTATGGTTCAATAAGTCACAGTAAAACATGAACACGCTCAGTGCACGAGGGCGGGATCCAGGGAGGGAGCAGCCAGCACAATTCTGCTGCAGTCTAGATGCAGAGGGGTGAACGTGGACTGCTAGGACAAGGAGACAGCTGTGTGAGGACTGGGCTGCCTGTGAGTGCTTTCAGACAGGGGGAAGAGTCCACAGCAGCACATGCTATTGTCTATTGACGACAGTAAAAAACAGTAAAGTAACTAGTAACTAGGAAAAAGTGCTGGGGGGTTCTGAAAACGAGGTGAATGGAAGTTCTAGATAACACCTAAAGGTTTACCAAACCTAAAAATGATTAAAGTGATATTTTCAGCTGACTTTATCCACTGCTGACATGCAGAGATCAACAGTTCTGACAACATGTCATGCTGCTGCAAGAAAATTATGACTCTACAAGGACGTTGCTGTTATACCTCACTTGATGTAATGTTAAGACTCGTGTGAAAGACAAATTTCATACAGAAACCGCTGCTCTTTCTGTGACAATCATGTCTGCATTAAGCTGTGAAGAACTTTAATTTAAAAGTGACGCATGTCGCTATGATTGATCCCTATTGTATTACTGGATGAATGGAGCTGTTAAGATTACATTTTGCATGTCTAACAAGGCTTTTTATGTGGTGTTGGAGGTCCAGACTCTGTCAGTACAGCTGGAAAAGACTGTTATTAAAATAAACAACCAGACTTGGAGGTTTTGGTTTTGGTGGTGAAGAGAACCAAGTAAGGCTGGGCGACTGGACAAACATATTAACCATCGGCGATAGGCTGAGCCCTTTAACGATCGCCTTTTTAAGAGCGATATTTTTCTATGCGTGTGAATTAGTCCTGTGGATGAGACATTAAATACTTCTGGGTCCAATCTGTCTTTTTTGCAACCCTCTTTCTATGTACATATGGATATTACATCATTAGAAAACCAGAGGTCTTGTGATTCCAAAGGAATATACCAATTACCATAACTATAGACACAGTAAACACTTTTTTCAAACCACTTGGAATAGCAAAATAATTCACTGTTTGAAGCCTATAATAGCATTGATAAAACAGAGCCATCTAGAACAAATACATTATTTTTACATCCACAAGTGTCCAGAAACGGTACGCCAATCAAATAGTTGGTGCACAACAAGCCTTACATTCACAATCCAACACAATATACTGCTGAAACCTTCAAAGTTTCCTTCAGATGTCTCTTCCATTAGCATCCTCATATTAGCTTCAAACTGCTGATCAACATCTTACCTTATCCAACAGGTGGAGCATTACCCCGCCCCCACTCCGCTGGGGCAAAAGCGTCAACTATTGGCCGATAGGTCAGGAGTACCGCCCCCTATTCTCATGTGTATCTTGAACCAGTTGCAGTGCAGCATGTTGTTGATTGATGCATAAAATTGCCAATGAAATCCAAAAAAATCAACAATCTCATAACACAAACCCTCGCAACCTGCTTCTGCAAGCTGAGTAAGAACGATTGTGATTGGTGGAGCGCTGCATGCAGAGGGAGTCGGGTCCATAAAAAGTTTAAACGTCACCTGCGCGAACATATCACCCATCGTCATTTGTTGGACTGAAGATTATTGGTTAGAAAAAAATTTCAATAGTGCCCAACCTTTGCATTAAGGACCCCTTGATACTGGATTACAAACTGCTTTGCTCTCCGTAACCTCCATTACCAACTATAACAAAGATAATGACAAACAGCGTGTTCCCAAAACTTTCCTAACGCATTTGCTCCCACCTTTGTCCAATCCTGATACAACTCTCTCTCAGACCATGTCAAGATGTAGCTACACAACACAACATGACATCACACTAGCATGTTGAGGTCATAGCCCTGTCATAGGGTCAGTGGCCAATCCAGCTTCAGCTTCTCAACAACCAAGCCACGTCTGAGGTCACGATCCCCACATCATGGATATGCTGCCACCACTCTCCTTCACACATCACTCCAATATGCTGCAAGTATGTTAAACCACAGCCTCACCATGAAAGATGTTTGTGCACGCCTAAACCTGTTGAACGTGAATTCCACTGCATTCTTAAAACATGGCTAGACATCCCAAGACTCTGCAAAGACCATCCACGATAAATTCTGTTAAAAAGTTTAACCACAAAAGTTTGTCTGAACCAAATTAGTCACAACTCTGTCTTAATACTCATTTAAAAATCAGCTATAACCTCAACCCCTTAAACAAAAATCTACATCCTGCGATTTTGTTGATAAATCTTCCGCTGTGACTTTAAATTTTTGTATCGTAGTGCTCAGAGTTAACCTTTTACATCGTCTATTTTAATCTCACAGCTTTAGTCTGTTATTACCAACACAGAACGACATCAAACAGCAATCTCACTCCAGCGAACATATGCTCGTCAAGGCAGCCGCAGCCAAAAGCATCTCATTACTTTAACACCACTTGACGTGTGCAGCGCAGTCGGTATCATGTAATAGGACACCAGGTGAGTGAAGCAGATGTTTGGCTGACCCTGTGCTACACGCTTTCTGAACCCTCTGAGATTGGCAGCTTAACAAGTAGGGCAACAGAGCAGTGGAGCAGACCAAACTTCAAATGCTCAACCTGTTTTTAAGAAGTTTGATGAATGATCTTTAAAGACCGAGTTCACTCATTTTTCAACACATCTGCTGTGGTCTCTGGTATAAATGAATGCCTTGTGAGTCCATCTCTGTGGAAAAAAGGTCCGGCGCTCCTGTAGAAGTGTAGAAGTGAGCCAGAGAAGAGGTGAGCAGAAAACGGCAGGATTTAGAGTCTTACTTCCTGATATTCAGACATCTCACCTCTGATTGGCTAACAGCAGCACGACTCTACCATTGACTCCGTTTGCTAAGTTGATGTTTTATCCCCACAAATAACACAAAGCTGGAGGAGTTCTGCTGTGTGATGGAGTTGCTAATGCTAACGGTTAGCTTTTACTAGCCGAGACGTTCTCTGCTGTTTCCTAAACCAACAACAGCCTTCCCCGTCGTGAGCCAAGATGGGTGAGTCCATGAATGCTAATTTTCAGTGTGACGTAGATCTGTCGGGCTTTTCTAATCTGAGCATTTCCCTGTCTATTTTCTATCAGTGGCTAATGCAGGAAATAGGGGTAGAAGACTATTTTCAGGTTTAGCCTGCATGTGAAACTCAGAATGGCTGATCATATTTCAAAAATAACAAGTAAAAGACAGTTTCTCAGTGGATACAAAGCAACAGTCCAAAGTGTATAAATGGTTAAATATGAGTTAAAAAGGAGCACCTGAGTTCTACAGTTGAAAAGTTAAGAATGGAACTTCTTTTTCATTTACATTTGCAGCTCTTGCATCCCGATCATGTGTCTGGTTGCAGTTTCTGCTCCCAAAAAAAGCTGCTCGTGTTTGAATATGTACTGCGTTCAAGTTCGATGTGTTTAAAGCTGCACCGAGCTGATTTTTTTAGTACTCACAAGCATCCAGTGAGGCTGCAAAAAGAAAGAAGCAGGAGCACAGCTCTCCCCCGACAACTGAGACGCTGTAGATGTGCTCTGTTTGCCCCAAATTTAATTCTCGTGTCAGGTGAGTACACTGCTCCACCCACAGGGAATGTCAGATTCAAACATTTCATAGGAAGCTGGAGGACGGCGTTCTGCGGGGAGAAAATGGGACTCAACTGCTTCTGCTTGTTTGCTTTCTCAGTGGAAAAAAGGAGGGCCTGCTGATTCCTAGATGCATGTGGTTCGCTTATTTTGCACAGTTTGTACACAGCTCTTGTATGACATTGCCAAGGGCGGCTTTTAAATAGAAAATATTCACCCTACATGCATCCCTGCTAACTGTACTAAAAGTGTATTTCAGATCTGTTCTTCCAGAGCAAATGAAAGAGGTTGCTTTGGACAGTGATACAGCAAAACTGCAGGGATATTACCAGGCAAGGCACACAGAGACAAGTGGGTGTTGATTAATACAGGCTCGAGGCATAAAGAGTGAATGTGTAATATGCTTTGCAAAAGCAAACAGTAGCTTTGATGACTGTAATACAGAGAGCAACATAAAGACACATTGACTCGCTTTAAATCTCAACCAAAAAGCCCTCCAGGATGGCCCCCGTCTTTAATGCAAACACAGAGATGACGGTGAGCATCAGACGACTATTATGCACCAATAAGTGCTGCACAGAAATGTGCAGTATCGCAGACTGTAGCTTCAAAGTTCAATCATGGCTTTTTCAGATATTAAAATAACACTATCAGGCAGAATCCGGCAGAAAGAAAGAAAAACAGGACATACGACCAACGGAACATTGCTGGAATCATTTGCGAAATTGTGCCAATGATGGAACAGTTTGGAGCTCAGAGAAAATAACAATGCAGAAAGACACTGAGCAGTTTGCTTCACTCAACCACAAGGGAGGTCAAAGCTGACGGCTAGAAAGAATTCGTATTCAGGGCGCTTTGAAATGTGAGCTTTGTGTGCTGCCAAATTGATTTAGCTGTAAAAATTCTTTTCATTTTGTTCCACAAAGATGCTCACCATTTTAAAGCCTCGCTGCCTATAGATGAAGGCCTTGACGATTTGCTTACAATTTACAGCCAAGGTCATAATCAAAGCTGGTCTCCGCTCACATGATTAATGCTGCCTTGAAGAAGGCTGGAAAGGAAATTATGGTTTTCAGTTCAAAAAGTTAGCAATTCTTTAGTACTCTGATGAGTTTAATGCTTGCACGGATGGATCCTGCTCACTGACTTAAAGGAAATGACTAACTGGAGATTCTGATATTCACCCTTCTGGTGCTCCAGGCTGATTTTCCGTCTCCCACACAGGAGCTGATTTGATATAAATGGAAAAAGTTGCCATGATAGCGTGGGGAATCATTTACTCAGATAAAATCTGTCTGATTTGTGGAAGACATTTGGACTGTGAGAGTCTGTCACCAATGTATCGCTGATTGTAAAGCCACGGTGAGTCACGTTCAAATTTTGTGACACCGCCTGTAGACATATTGTACAAAATGCGAGCTGTCACCTCCATCGACAGCTTGTGCAGCACAGCAGGGTGACAGCCGAGATTGTTGCAGTGATTGGATTATTCAAACAAATCAAAGTGATACCGAAATTATGACATGTGCTGTAAATCGATGCAAGTCTGTAGCTTCACAGATTAGTTCTGCACATTTTCTTTACCTGTTGTTAAATCAAATTTAATTGCTGATTTAGACGAGTAACGGCTTCACATTATCTTTAAAATGTGGATGGAAACACACACAGGATTTCAATCAAACTTACGAATAAATGCTACACATCAAAATAAATAATAAAGAACCGAAGCTCGCATGGCTTTTAAAATACTCAGGAACATCATCAACATAATGTCAACTTTTCAAACTGATGATAATCTTGTAAATCAGAAGAAACGTTTAGCTTAATGACTTTTTAATTGGTTTAATAGGTTTTGGAACTTTATTTTTTACTTGAAGGTATGAAAATCGCCCCCTAATGGTTATAAGAATAAATGTAAAGTACCACTTTTTATTCATCAGATCCACATTACTAGCCTAGAATCTAGCCCGTCATTTTGCTTCGGGAAAATGATCGGTGATGTCGGTCCAATCACAGCGCTCTGTTTGGTGAGCCAATCACAGCACACTGGCGACGACACAAAAATGGTGACGACTCGTTTGAAACAGCTTTGGCATTAACTTTGGACTATTTAGACGGGTTTTTATTTGAGTCTAGAGCAGATAGAGGAACTTAACTTTATTTAGAAAAAGGATGTTTTTGCATCTTCTTTGACAAAGTATGGCAGTCTGCCTCGTTGACTGACATCCATAGCGATGAGTACGTCACGTTGTTTGGTATCCAATAGCAAGCTTGTTGTTTGCCTTTAGTTCAAATCCGGGTGTTGGAGCAAAGAAACATCTAAAACATGCAGGATCAAGAACCTTGATTGATCACCACTGGTTTAAGTCAACCCAGTCTGTAAAATATTCCAAATATCCACTCAGTTTTACATATGAGGTAAAAGTTGATGTCATGACATTCTCTGAATGCTAACAGATCACCAAAGAATTTGTTAGAGTGCATCACATGATGTAATAGTCTATCTGTAACCAGAACTGATAAAACTATCTTTTATGGACAACAGCATCGACAGCTGCTGAGCTAAAATCTTGGGGCATGGGAAGAGTTTAGGGAGGAAGTTGATTTGCTCCAAAGGGGTTCTGGCAAACCGTCCGGCTACCTTAGGGTAGGGGATGGCAGCGATTCGCTCACACTGTTTACATTGGACACAGGAAGATGCTGATAGTAACTGACACCGTGGGGTGGTGGAAGGAATACTTTGAGGAGCGTCTAAATCCTACCAACTTGTGTTTCATAAAAGAATTTGCAGAATTAGCTGAGGCAGCCAAATATCTATTTGAGTCCCAGTTGTAGCTGACGAGATGTGTCTTGGTTATCCAAAGGATGCTGAAGGACTGTCTTGGCTGACACACATCTGCAACATTGCAAGGTCATCAAGGGCAGTGCCTGTGGAGTGGCAAACCTGGGTGAAAGGAAACCAGAGGATATTCCAACTACAGAGGGATCACACTCCTCCACCTCCTGGCAAAGGTCTTCTCCAATGTACTATAGAGGAGGGTCTGGCTGATAGCTGAATCTTTGAAGGTCTGGGCCAACTCTTTACCATTCCCTTAGAAATGAAAGAGGCATGGGAGTTTGCCCAACCAGTAAATGAGTTTTATAGATGTGGAGAAAACCTATGACCATGACCCCAGAGACGTCCTGTGGCACTCAGGGAGCATGGGGTGGATGGCCCGTTGTTAGTGGCTATTTAGTCTCTGTACCAAATGAGTTCAGGTCTGGTCCAGCAGTAGGTGGTTGTACCTGTTCCTGGTGAAGGTTAGCCAAAAGGGTGCCCTTTCTCGCCGGCTCTGTTTAGAGTTTTTGTGAACAGAATTCCTTGGTGCAGCTGTGAGGTGGAGCCTTTGGAGTTAGGTATGACTAGCATCTCATCTCAGCTTTTTGTGGATCATGTGGTCCTCTTACTTTTATCAGAATAAGACCATCAGCACTTTCTGGGGATGTTTGCAGCCAAGTGTGAAGCAGCTGAGATGAGAATCAGCACCTTCAAAATTGAGGCCATGGTTCATATCCAGAAAAAGGAGGATTGTCAACTCTGAGTTGAGGAAGAGGTCCTACTCTAAGTTCAGGGGTCATGATTGAAGAAAGGAGGCAGTAGAAGATCAAAAGGTGGATCAGGGCAGAATCTGCAGGGATGCAGGTGCCGAACCAGTCTGTTGGGGTAAAGAGGGAACTGAGCAAAAATGCAAAGCTCTCGATTTACCAGTTGGTCTACTCACCAGTACTCTCCTATAATCATGAGTTTTGGATAATGATCAAAAGAACAAGACAGCAAATAGAAGTGGCTGAAATGGGCTTCCTCCACAGGGTGATGGGTCACACTTAGAAAAAGGGTGAAGAGCCCAGACATCTGGCAGGGACCAGCGGAGCATATGGTCCTCCACGTCGAGAGGAGCCAGACGAGGTAGTTCAGGCATTTGGTCCGAATACTTCCAGGACACTTCTCTGGGGAGGTGTTTCGAGCATCTCCTGTTGGCAGGAGGCTCTGGGGTTGACCCAGGACACACTGGAGAAACGATGCCTCTCGTCTGGCCCAGGAACACTTTGGGGTTGACGTTGGTAAAGGCAGCTGTGGAAAGGACGTACGGCGCTTCCCTAGAGGGCTGCTGCTGCTGCAACCCAGACCAATGTAAGCAGAAGAAAAACAGTACGAGAAAGAAAACGTAAACAGATTTTTAAAGACCCTGTAAAAAAGTCCGACAGGCTCAGATGATGTCAGCAGTTACAACAGCTCTTTAAAAGAGTCTTAATTTGTTGTTAGATTAAAAGCAGACACGTTTGAGCTCAGCTGGCTGTCTTTGTCAAATCTTTTCAAATATTTCACTGGTTGTTGCTCCTCTAACACCACTGAACTGGAATGAGATCCTATAAGGGAATCCAGACATTCCCAAATCATTCCTTGGATAAAGTGGCAGCAGTGAGCAGTTGGCGTGCCATTTATCGCCCCCTGTGCTAGAACCAAAAGGCACGTACAGATAGAGGCTGCTGCGCTTTGATTTTCTGTCCCTGCCTTCATGACAGATGAGCTATGGGGATCGAGGAGGCAGCGCAGCCTCTCTGCCCACCAATTTACCAACACTGGATGTGGCCTCCGGGTCGTGGAAACTGGATGCATTGGTGGTGTGTGCTGATAAATACACACCACTGGGTCCTACACAAGGTGATGGAATGGCTGCAAAGCTGTGATGGACATAATTGCATTCGCAGCTTCACTGGCTTTAGTCAAAGCGTCACGTTTTTAAGGAAGGTTTGGTGGTTTCTGCGTGTTTAGTCGTTTTATTTTAAAAATTTCAGCTCAGAGAATCCCAACATTCCGATCACATCCAAGGGTTTAAATAACCATTTACTCTGAATATATCGGTGGCAGAAAAGTTCAGAAGAGATTGATTGAGTAATTTGTACCCTAATGTGCTAATGAGATCACTTTCAGATGAAAACGAGTCAATAATAAATGGCTGAAGGGAAGGAGAGGGACGTCACGGCTCCATTCAGGGGTGAGAATAGCAGGATAACAGCAGCCGTCGGAAAGAAAACGCTAAAAATAAGAACAAATTCCAACATTTAGGTAGTTCATTTTCACACTGATGTCTACTTTTGTTCCCAGATTGCTGCCAAAGACATTGATGTAGGCACTATCCCTCCTCCACAGTGGTAATTATGCTGCCGGCCAATGCTTGATTAAAAGATCTAATCTGCAAACTTAGCGTGTAACATCCTCCAACAAGTCCCAGCACTTTACGCCTGGTCTTTGGGAATGCTTCGTCATGGAGGAGTCTTTCTACTTTCTGGTTTTACTCAGCAGAAGAAAGATGGACGCGGTCATATCCAGCTTTAGCTCAGTTCTAAAACTCTGAAAGCAGAAATCAGGCCTCTGTGAGTCTGCAGCACGAATCACAACCATCTCTCTGTTGCATTTTTCACCTGGGTCTCCATTCTAGATGCATCAAACTGCTATTTTAGCAAAGTCTGATATATAATCGAGTCAGAAAAATTAGATGTTTAAAGTAGTTTTAATAAATAACAGAGTAAACCCATATGATCTCAACATCTTGGACAGATTAGAGGATTTTAGGCAAGATAAAAACTGCATGGAACCAAATTAAAACGCAAAAAAGCCACGAGGTTCAGCAAGGTCATCATAAATAGACTAGAGATGAGCCTGCATGTCTCTGGGAGGCTGTTTTATTCCACTGAAGTGATTTTTTTTACTGGAGATCAAAGGACCTGACCACACTGTGTGCAGCTGCATCCCAATCAGCCCTCAGAGACAATGCTGCTGCTGTAATAAATAGCTGTGAGCGTCCTTACCCTCTCTGAGCAGATGCGAGTAGATGAGCCAGAGGAGAAGTAGGCAGCAGAGTGACGCACCTCCACCTGCCGAGAGCGTCTTGGCTCCAGACTGCATCCTACACCTTTCAGTCGTTTAGATTATCCAAACTTTAAACGCTCAGATGAGAAGCAGGCGAGCGGAAGAGTGGCTTATCCAGCGGCGTCCCCAGAGCCTGTCGTGGGCATCCATTTTGAGGTTATAACGGAAGAGGGGCTGACAGTAATCCCCCCTTTATTATTATTTCTTTCTTGCTGATGTTAGATCCCCTCGATGAGGCGCAAATCCATCCAGCCAGTCAGCTCCACACAGCGTCACCAAAAGTGGCCAAGTTTACGCAGCTGTGGTTTCAGGAGCAGGAGCAGCAGAAGTGAGTGGATGGAGGGGAGTGGGCAGCAGCAGTCCCCCCGCAGGTTTTTATTCCTCACCCAGAGATGCTGATGATGCTGGTAGTAAATTCAGCCGCGCAACACCCCGTGAACGCCGCTGTCACTTCTGCTTTGCGTCCTCCCCGCTGCACGCGCACCCTTCTGCTTTATCGTGTTGTTCCCGAGCAACTTCTGCGCCTACGCAGCAGAGACCCGGCTGGACATGACGAACATACCAACCAGCTGTGGAAACTTGTCAGAAAACGGGACGCTCCCGCGCGCCCGCGTATGCAAACGCGGCTCAAAAGGCGCTGATGCGTCATGAACGCGGCCACATGTCCGCGCCGGAATGTCACGTCTGAAGAGGAGCGGCGGGTCCCACGCTGCGCACTCCCTCTGGAGAGGAAAACGCGCTCATTCCAGCCAACTTGGGACCACTTGTCACCTGTACGAGCTCTAGTGGAAGAAAACCTGGGAACTCGGACGACTTGGTGCTTTGAGTCGGAGCGAAACAAACGCAAAAGTCAAGTCAGGCGCAGCTGAGAGTGAAAGCAGCCCTATTCTAATCCGGAGCGGCTCCCTTTGCATGCAGGTGGCGCTCGGGAGGAGGATTCCATGCTGCTGCACCCATTAATGGCTCTCTCTCTCTCTTTTTACACACACACACACACACACACACACACACACACACACACACACACACACACACACACACACACACACAGTGCCCCAGTTCTTTCCCCAAAGTGAGAAAAACAACTTTGAGCTTCCAGACAATAAATCCTAAGGTGATGGTGCTTATTTAAACTCCTGAAGAACACAGAACGGAACCAAAAAACACTAAATGGGTTTCTGGGGTTTGGGGACTAGTTAACATTTGGCACACTGGAATTCTGGGAAAATGTGGGATAACTTTTGGGACTGCTGCTTCATGCCCCAGAGGTCTTAGAAATTACTTTGAAAATACTTTCATTTCTTTCTGCTGTTTTTTATATAATTATTGGCTTTTGAAATGTTTGTTTTTGAACTTCAGTTGCATTTTCTTTGGGTTTTGTCAGTGGCTTGAAAATGGAAAAGCCCAAAAGTGTCACAGAGCAAACGCACAACTTTAAAAGATTCAACAAAAACTATTTCTGAACCAATTGTGTAAAAATAATGGAAAACAGGGTTAGAACATTTAAATCGTAATTTGATGATTGAACCCAGCAAGCATGCATAGGTGGGCCCCATATAGATATATATGGGCAAACCATATGGGTGCCAACAGGGTTCATCCACGGTTTTAATGGTGGCCCCACAGGGGTTTGCCCACAAAGATTTTAATGGACCCTACATAGGTTTTCAGAGGAACCCAGAGGGTTTGACGCATACAAGAATTTTTTAAATCTATGTGGGCAAATCTCTGTGGGGCCACCATGGAAACCGTGGATGAACCCTGTTGGCACCCATATAGTTTGCCCATATCCATGCTAGCTGGGAAAAGATCATAAAATGTTTATTTTTATTATTACTACTTACTTTCATGTAAGTTGCCAAATTAATGTGTCTCTATGGTGCAAGAATACGTTTAGAAAAACTCTTTGTGTCGACAAAAGAATAGAATAACAGAATCATTATAAAAACCGTTTGATCAAACTCGAGGGCATCTGTGTTCTTAAACCCCTTGAGTAATGACTGAACAGTGAGCAGTTTGTATAAAAGCATTTACAGGTTGAAAAATGAGAATATGGTGCAAAAGTCCATTTATGTTGGTAATTCAACTTAGACTGAGAGACCATCTAAAGGCTCAGGAACCCTTTGGAGGTATTTTGGATTCATTAGCTGATTAGGGTCTAGATACTTTGAGTCTAGAATATTGAACCTACACACAATATTCTAAATGAGATTTTGAATTTGGGGTTTAAAGTATCTTTTCTGTTACGTTCTCACTTGGGTTTAGGTATTATTTCAAGAAAACTTTATTGTTGAAACTTCCTTTTTTACAATAAATGTTTAAATTTAATCTGTGTGGAGACCTGAATATTTAATAAATGTAGTATTTTTGTTTTTAAGCCTTTGAAGCAAACTGGGGTTATGGTTACTGTAGAAACGTATTCCAACAGAAATCTCTTTTGCAGTAATATAATAAAAATCCTCATTCAATGATTAAAAATGGAGCCAAAGTCTTGAGAAAAGCTGAAAAAAAATCTCAAAATAACTCAAAAACAATGATTATAAAAAAATCTGGCTTCATGGAGGCAAAATATAAAGAAATGAGGAAGAAGTCAAGACTTTAGCGAGAAGAACCAAACCTGAGTAGATTCCAGTTAATCCTCTGAGAGAGCGTCATTTAGGTGATGAATGAAGACCGTGACTATAACTCATCACCCTCCTGCACATTCATAAGATCCTCCATCGGTGAATGAGCACTTTCCTTTTAGCAGATGTTGAACTTCCTCTTTGTGTTCCTGTGCCATCAGCTTCTCTCAGAATGGCTTTTATGATGACGTATTGGCCCAGCTTAAGTTCTGTCACATCAGCAGTAGCAGACGGTCATTTTCCCCCTTCAGGGCGTCGTGCTTTTTAGAGCCGCCGATGTTTTGTGCATTACTGAAACCAGCCACTGCGGCTTTTCTTTACTCTGCGTATGGAGGAGTAACCACAGGCAGAGACGGACTGCTGAGAGGAGGTTTGTTTTCATCTCTCATCTGCAGCTGGGCTCAGCCAGCCATCAGGGCTGGGAACCATGTTCATCCTGTCAGAGTGACGTCCCAGCAGGGGTTACGGTGCAATTAGTCATAATCCATCTCCGTGACTGACAAGGTTAGGCAAACTGTCACTTTATTAATATGCATGACATTTATTTTCATGCTTACCAGCATTTTTATGTGTTTTAATTGCTTTTGGGCACATGTGAATTGAAATAATACCTTTTATTTTATGCATACATGCTTTTTTAAGTGTTCGCTCCACAATTTCAGCATATGATTGATTTGTTGGGAGTGTGTGCACAGAGGGTGCTTTAAAACTCCAATGCAATAGTTAATTCTAATTTTCATGTACTTTCATGTTTTTTAATGATGTTTTTGTTTTATTTGAACTGTTATCTAAATTGAATAATACGTTTAAACACAAATGTAACTTCATGATCAGAAAACAGGTCCAGCATGTTTATGAACTTATGAAAGGCTTAAAGCTGCTTTAGCAAATCGACAGAACAAGCTAGGTTTGGAACACGGTCATGAAACACTCACCCCTCCCCTCCAGGTTTTACCTGTTTACCCACTGGTGTTCTGTTCTGTCAGTACAGGAGGAACATTTCTGTTAGGAGTTTGGTTCCACTTACAACACCTGACATATTTCACATGAACAACACAGGTGTGCATGCTGAAGGAAATTGTTAGCAGCTGCTTTAGTTTTAGGGTGTGCACACTGGCTTCCACTGGTAATATTTCTTGTAACACTTGTGCTTTTTCTACCAAATCAGCAGAGGTAATTCTGTTTTTCTAAATTATAGTAAAGTGAGCCATCAGTTTTTGTTTTGGTCTAAATCAAATGCAACCATTTCTGACAAAGTGATTAAAGGCATTATGCAAAAATCACATTTCATATCCTCTTGCACCGCCATGTGGGTCTCTACTGCCTCTATAAGCACACCAAACATGAATAAAAACCTGTCCATCCATTTTCTATCAATGTTTGGTTTTAGTAATCATGTGCCTAAAACAAGCCGTTTAAAAAAGTCCCCTTATGTGATGTCACAAATGAGGGAATTAGCATAGGCCTGCAAGAGAGAGCTGCTGCTGGAGGATCAGCGGCTCTACTCCCAGCTCATTCTGGATATCGGAGCTTCTCAGCTAATAGCAGCCTGAGCAGGGATGGGTGGGCGTGGCCAACAACAACTTGTTTTCTTAATGACAGAGCCCTTAAAAGGCTCATCCTGGAAGGTGCTGAAAAGGTCAAGAATAAAACCGGCTTTGTGTGAGAGGGATTTGTGCAAAATCTTCGTGAACATGTTTTGTAAAATCCCATTATAACTGAAGAAAAAACGTAATAATATGTACCCTTTAAAGGTTTTCTACATTTTGCAAAGAGTATTTTCTTCCTTTTGGAGGCACTTTATAAAATAGGAGGATATTAGGTGTATTTTGAAGCGATTTGGAGCAATTTGAAGGCCTGCTGTGATGCTAGTGCACAACATTTTTATATTCTATATTTTCCCATGAATGATGTTACTGACCGTATGGCACACAAAACAAAACGTCGTCTGTCAAACACAATCAGGTGGATATTGTGTAGTGTGAATTTGAGACTGCAGTTTAGCTGAGAATGCTCCAGATGGAGGTCAGAGGGGTCGGTTAGCTGCAGAAAAAGCAGCTATAGTTTTGTTTTAGGACTTCTAACCCCTAGAATGAAATATCTGTGCAAATATCCAAAAGGTCTTTTTTAGCATGAGCTCCCAACACAAATTGCAGCTATTTTCTTGTTTTATAAATTATGCATGTTCACAGTTTTTCCATAAAACATCATTTTGCTCTAATAGGTGGAGCATTGGTTGCAGTTAATTTGCTACATTTGTTCAGTCACTCTAAATGAAAAAAAGCAAATTAGGATTCCAAGAATTTATGAGCGTAACCTGTGATAAATGCAAAGAGGAATGTAATTTGTCAGCTTCTGCAAAACCAACTCACTGCACAAGTTCTTTGGACTCATGTCTCCAATCCTCCCACTTCAGCCACCAGCTGTTCTCTGTTTACCTTCCTGAGAGGGGCATTTCAGTGACTCAGAGCATCTGGTGAATGGACATTTTCTGCTACAAAATATCCAAACAGTGGCTGAATGCTCTGTCCACATTCTGGAGTCATGTGGAGATTTCACCAAAATCTCCAAAACAAATAAAAACACATTCTTCGATTTACAAAACATGATCAGCATGAAGCTTGAGGAGAGATCTGAGGAAGGTTTTGGCTTTTTCTTTGTCTGTTTACCTGTTTGGATATTTTTTTATTCTACTGCAGACTAAGTTTAGCTGAACCTTAACCAATGTTTAACTTCTACTTGTGAAACCAGGATTGCACCAGGCCTTTGAAGCTCATCCTTCATAACCCTGTGTTGGTCTC
Organism: Aphyosemion australe; assembly: GCA_006937985.1. NCBI lineage: Eukaryota > Metazoa > Chordata > Actinopteri > Cyprinodontiformes > Nothobranchiidae > Aphyosemion > Aphyosemion australe. The sequence goes on from SSNS01000043.1 coordinate 2,535,056, forward strand.
CTCCAGATGAGTCCATTTTCTATTTGTTAAGTTGACCATCTCTCAGTCTAAAACAGCAAGGACAGACGTTCTCCCATAAATCGGATAAAGCTGAAAATAGATGTCACCTAGAGAGTTTCAATGTTTTGTTGTGGAGTTGAACTCTGCTTATTCTGATAGAAAAAAAGGCAAAGCAAACAATCAAGTATACAGCATGGGAGTTCAGCCTTTGTTTTCAGCTAATTTAATACAGAGCCAAAGCATTGCAAGAATTCTAATAGCGTTTACAAAGACATCTAATAAAAAACAGAAAAAGGTGCAGAGTGGGGGAGACTGGAGGCTAGGGAAGCTGCAAATATGGACTCAACCCTGTTTTCTCACCGTCCTCCAGGGTTATAGTTGTTGGAGGACAGCAGGGTGTATTCCAACCACATGGATCACACTCCTGAAGCCTGGGACACACAGGAGACAGACGCGCCGCGTCACGCCCGCGCCGTCATTTTAAATAGAAGCCATTAGAAGCCATGAGAGTGGCTACACGGGGAGCGCAGCGTCGCGTCCCAGAAGAGCCGGTCCGCGCAGAGGCGCTGAAGATAGGCGCCAGTTCTATCTCAAGCGCCGCGGCACGCCGCGGAGCGGCTGTTCCTGTTCTCAAGATGCTGTGACTATCACGTGACTTTCCAAGAAGCGTTCAGCGCTACAGTCTTTGGTTCAGCGGCGCGGCGCTTCCTGTGTGACCATTCAACGCTTCCATGGCGCAACGCGTCCGTCTCCTGTGTGTCCCAGGCTTGAGTCTCCCTGGTAAGGTCTATTCAGGGGTTCTGGAGATCTGCTGGATCTCAGATTCAGGAGAAACAATGTGGCTTTCATCCTGGCCGTGAACACTGGACCAGCTCTATACCCTCAGCAGGGTCCTGGAGGGCGTATGGGAATTCATCCAACCAGTCTACATCTGTTTTGTAGACTTGGACAAGGCATTCAACCACGTCTCTTGGGGCATCAGGTGGGGGGTATTCCAGAAGATTTGGACTCCACCAAGGCTTTGTCACAGATTCGGTTCATAACGTTCATGGACAGGATTTCTAGGTGCAGCCAAGGTGCTGAGGGGATCCGTTTTGGTGGCCTAAGGGTCGGGTCTCTGCTTTTTGCAGATGATGTGGTCCTGTTGGCTTCAACAGATCCCTGAAGCAGTTCGCAGCAGAGTGTGAAGCAGCTGGAATGAGAATCAGATCCTCTAAATCCAAGACCATAGTCTTCAGTCAAAAATAGGTAGAATGCCTTCTTCAGGTCCTGGACGAAGTCCTGCCTCAAGTGGAGGAATTCAAGTATCTCATGGTCTTGTTCACAAATTGGGAAAAATGGAGCAGGAGATTGATAGGTGGATTGGTGCTGCGTCTGCAGTGATGCGGGCGTTGTACCGGTCTGTCGTGGTGAAGAGAGAGCTGAGCCGGAAGGTGAAGCTCTCAATTTACTGGTTGATCTACGTTCCAACCTTCACCTATGGTCACAAGCTTTGGGTAGTGACCGAAAGAAAAAGATTGTGGATACAAACAAATTTGCTCTGCTGGGCTTTCCCTTAGCGATAGGGTGAGAAGCTCGGCCATACGGGAGGGGCTTGGAGTAAATCTGCTGCTCCTCCACATCGAGAGGAGACAGTTGAGGAAGACCCAGGACAAACTGGAGGGACTACGTTTCTTGGCTGGCCTGGGAACAACTTGGTATTCCCAGAGAGGAGCTGGCCCAAGTGGATGGGGAGAGGGAAGTCTGGGTCTCTCAGCTTAGGCTGCTACCTCCGTTACCCGACCCTGGATTATCGGATGAAAATGGATGGATGGATGGATGGATGGATGGATGGATGGATGGATGGATGGATGGATGGATGGATGGATGGATGGATGGATGGAT
>SSNS01000043.1:2540620-2568697 GCA_006937985.1 Aphyosemion australe
ACCATAATATACCAAACCATACTATATATTATACCTTACCATAATATACCAAACCATATTATACCATAATATACCATACCATACTATATATTATACCTTACCATAATATACCATACCATACTATACCACAATATACCATAATATACCATACCATACTATACCATACCATACTATATATTATACCTTACCATAATATACCATACCATACCAAACCATAATATACCAAACCATACTATATATTATACCTTACCATAATATACCAAACCATATTATACCATAATATACCAAACCATACCATAATATTCCATACTATACTATATCATAATATACCATACCATAATATACCATACCATAACATACCATTCCAGTGTTCCCAAAAAACTTTTGAGCCACATCTGATAAACGAGCAGACGTGGGCGTGTCTCACGCAGGATATTTTTGATCCACATAGGACAATGTCCTCGTGGGCTTCAGATTTGTATCTATTTAAAAGTGGGTATTGTAGTGACCTCTGACCTTTACCTATGATACATATTTTTACTGTGACAATACTCTGTTGAAATAATTGAAGTTTAGGGTCAGGGTTAGGGGTTATTGTGAGTGTTGTTGTAGCCCAATGTTACGGTTAGTGGTGGTTAAAGAAAGTGAAAGTTTATCTCAGCTGTTTGTTGGACTTCTCTAATAAACCACTGTTAAAGGCAGAATGTCATTCTGTCTGCTGTTTTAGTTCTGCACAAATGTCACAATAAGAACTTATCTTACGTTATCTTGCCTTTGAAGTAAAGCTGCTGAAAGCTTCTGGTGCACAGATCAATGAAAATGCTCAGAGACCAGAGATGATCTCTGATGGATGGATTATACAAAAATGTCTCCGTCATGGACTCAGAGCAAATTGTCAGCAGATAGTCTGCAGTTTGTGGTTTTCAGGAAGCTAATTTTATTTTATTTTTCATTTTGATGTGAAATAATATATTAAAAAAATATAAGAATAACTTCTGTAAAATAAAAATGTGCTTTATTTCTAGTAGTTTCAAAATAGTATTACAGAACCGTGCACAAAGTGAAGGTTCAAACAACCTTCATGGTCATTAAATGCTTCCAGGAGTCTTTCAGCACCAGTTTGAAGGTTTCCTGCTTCTTCTTTCAGCAAAAGTCTGTGAAATTCACAGGCAGGTGCTTCTCCTTTATGGTCTATCTGCAGATTTTCAACAAGGATTGTCAGGTCCGCAGCAAAACCTTCAACTTTTCTATCGTCAGTATTTCTACTGGCAGGCTGATGTTTACTTCCAGACTTGGCTGTTGTTTAATTGAATCCATCCTTCCCTCCTGCAGTGAAACGTCCCCTGTGGCACCAAAACAAATCCAAAGCAGGAAATTTTGCACTTTTTTTTGTGGTGCCGTGTCTTTTTTGTTTACCGCACATAAAAAAATTGGTGGCTGAGCCTCCCTTCCCATCTCATTTGCTGACTATTTCTGTGGATATACTGGATGCATCTGCAAAATTAATGAGTGGCTGAAAATCTCAATGCAGACCAACAAAAAAAAGATATTTTTGTTTGCATGCAGATTTGTTTATTGTGAATGTTTCAAAGCATCACCTACTGTGGTTAAACATGGAGTTTACTGGGTTGTTTTCATTACTTCTTCCTAAGAAACAGGCTTGATACTTTTGTTGCTTTGCTTTCTGGATTGTGTTTAAACTATTTTCACTCCTGAGTCCTGACAAATTCCAGAGGTACAAAAGGCCACCAGCAATGTAGAGACAACGGTTTGGGAAGCAGTTAGTGGCCCACTCGATGATGGATCGACTAACCTGATATGAAAGCAGGTTTTTCATGATCCAAATTTGGTGTGGCGCAGGTGCAGATAATGCATCACCTCCCTGAACACTTTCAGGACGATTTACTGATAGCAAAAGTCTCAGAGACCAAAAAGAAAGTAATCAAATCAGAACAGACAGAAATGAACGGACAAGTATAAGATTTTTAGCCTTATCATGGAACAATGCAAATAAAAAAAAGAATCAGAAGTCTTTAAAGACCAAGTTCACTGAGAAACCAATTTTTACTTGTTGCTTTTGAAATATGAAACATGAGAATAGTCTTCTACCCTTATTTTCTGCTTTAGCTGCCGACAGAAAATAGACAAGGAAACGTTTGGATTCTACGTTACATTGAAAATTAGCATTCATGGACTCGCCCACCTTGGTTCGCGACGAGGAAGGCTGTTGATTTAGAATCCAGGAGAGAGCAGCGTGTGACACAGCTAGTAGATGCTAACCATTAGCATTAGCAACTCCACCACACAGAAGAATTCAGTCAGGCTTGTGTTATTGGTGGAGATAAAACATCAACGTTGCAAAGCAAACACAGTCTGTGGTAGAGTCGCGTTGCTGTTAGACAATCAGAGGCGAGATGTCCAAACATCCTGCCGTCTTCTGCTCCCCTCTGCTATGGCTCACTTTTAGTTCCTGAAAAAGGAGCACCAGCGCTTTTACCCACAGAGATCAACTCACAAGGCATTCATTTATACTAGAGACCACTGAAAATGTACTAAAAAAAGTGAACTAGGTCTTTAAATATCATAAATACCATATTTTTATGGCATGAAAGGACTTTTAACATGACCATTTTGGCACTGACTTGGAAAATTAGGACCCCCCTGGCTTAGAGCATGTGTTTAGGACTCTGAGCTTTCACCACACTAATTATAGCTTATGATCTATATGATTGAGTGAGTTATATTTATGTTTTTGTTTCTAATATTGATTGGCGCTGTCGAACTGGATGGGATTGTCTCCAAAATTTATTTGGCAGTAAACACACATCCAGTGATTCACAGGTACAGGTTAAATCATTATTTATTACTAAAATAAAGGAGATATTTGAAAATGCCTAAAGGAGAAAAAGGTCAGAAAAAAAAGAAATTTTTAAAAAGATGCTACGTGTCACTAAAGTTGCAGTGAGGATGTGAGCTGTGACAGAATAAAGAGATGCAGGAAGATGTGTGATCCTGCTAAAAGAAGGGTCAAAACACAGCATCCTTACATAGATCTCCCACATCATGTAACAACAGCCTTAATGAAGTTAATGGAGCAAAACCAGAGGGGGTCATTTTATAGTAGAGCGCAGCATTAGTTATTTTCCATACCTAATACCAAACCTCTTTCATCTGCTCTTTAAATACCATCCAAACACAGAACCTCAGTACAATCTTTCATTTTCATGAGAAAAACATCATATTTCACCAACATAGAGAAAAAAACATGAGACAATCCTTATAAAGGTTCACTTGGATTCCATAGGATGACCAGCAGGGAATTGTTAAAGTTTGAAATTCATTAAAAAATGAATCACACATCCCAAAAATGGCATTTGCTACAAAAATAATCCACTCAGATTGGACAAAGATGGCTTTTGCATGTTTCACATTTTCTCTCGTCTCTTTGTAAATTTCAATCCCATCTTTTTAACTTCCTGAACTATAAAAACATTTTTTTTAAATTGAAACATTTCCATTTCACACATGTGCATTTTACCCGTTGTGATTGCATAAATTCACTGTTGCAATCATCCTTCTTTAATGTTTCCGGTTCTTTCTGCTGGAGCTCAGAGTGACTTTTTAGTGTAAAAAAAAATCAACATGATAACTACATCTGATGTCTGAATGAAAAAATCTAGGGCATATTAATGAAATTCATTCTAAATTAAACAGGACACTAATTAAACTCAATGTCGTGCTCGATGCTGGTTTGAAGGCTCAGCAGTGTGAGCGCTCACAGTGAGCTTCCAGCCAATCAGAACAAGCTAAATTAAAAAAAACGCACAAGCCCTGGGGACGCAGGCAGCGTGATACTGGCGTGTGATCTCTGGACGGTCACAGCAGTCTTCACCCTGGCCTTCTGACACGGCTCTCCTCACTCCACATGGTCGTTTCTGCTCGTTTTCTTTTTTCAGCCACAGCTCCCGTTTCACTGCTTTCGTCTGGACAATGTGTGCAACACGCCAGTCAGACGGGACATGGACTGGACTCCTTTTTCCACTCCGCTGCACAGGAAGTCATGTTGACAAGTTCCTGAAGAAAAGCAAAGGAGCGTCTGTCCTTTTAAGAGGCAGTGGAGCTTGAAAGAACAACGCAAACAAATTTGACTGGAACATCGAGGCGCCTTGATCGCACCATTACTGAAGATGCAACATGCCTCTTCTAATGAGTTAAAGTGAAAACGTTTTGATTTTTCACTCGATCTTCCACCAGGAGAATCTAATCTCATACTGCGTGTCTACCCAAATCCAACAGAAATAGCTTTTTCATGCAACCATTATACCTGTTTTAGCCCATCTCAAAAACAGAGGGAGAAATCAAACGACTCAGAATAATCCAAAGTTTCTGGAGGTTTGCATATAATGTTTACATGTATTTAAATATTTATTTAGCATTTTCTCAAGAAATGTGGAAATAAGAAAATTGCACAGGGAATTATCAATAATGCATGCTAATGTAATTAATTAGAAGAAAATGAGGACAACAACCATCAGAAAATTGACCAACCAGCTGGTTGGCAGAACATCAACTGAAATATGGGACTGAATGAATATTTAGAATTTCAAATAAAAGCAAAAAGAGAGTTTGATGATTAAAAATTGGAAAAGAAAACAAAAGTTTCACAAATTTGAAGTAATTCCAAGACCCAAGATGCATGTTGGCACTTTGGTGTCATTGTTGCCTCGCATCCCAGCTGCTGCCTTCATGCACAGAGTTAGCGTGTTCTCCCCATGGATGCATGGAGTTTCTGTGGGTACTCCGGTTTTCTCACACAGACCAAAAACATGTTCAGGTTAGTTTGAGACTGAGCTGTCCCCATTGAGTGAGTCTCTGTGTGTCCCTGTGATACACCGGAGACAAGAAGCCAATTTAGATTTTATTCTTCAGTCTGGCCTCAGGGTCTGAGTAGATTTCATTTGTCACAACCACTGTTTCTAAGATCTTCCTTTATCTGTTTGCTTGTAATTGTTTTTTCCTTTTCCTGGCTGTCAAGCTTCTGTTTGAAGTGACAGACCAGAGCTTTGTCCAAATATTTTCAGTAAAATCTTTCATAAGAACGTGTTACTGGTTAGCTCACCAATGCTAACACCAGCCTATCCAGGCTAAAGCTAGCTTCTCCATGCTAATGGACAGCAGAAGGAGTAGCAATCAAGTGAGGGAGTAGCCTTGGCATGCTAATCATTAGCCTCTCCAATGATAACACCAGTCTATCCAGGCTAACACTAGACTATCAGTGCTAATGAACAGCAGAGGAAGTGGGCGATCCAGAGGGTAAGCTGCTTATGAATGCTAGCCACTAGCACCTATAATGCTAATGCAAGTGAGTGGTCTCTTCCTCATTAGCCAGCATCAGCCTCTCCTCTTCACCTTTCCAGCACGTACAATGGAGCTTTAAACCTAATTCCCAAACAGTTTCAGTCCTAATCAAAACAACCATTCTAACACAATAGGGCCTAACGACTTAAACGACTACTCAGGGGTTAGGGAGAAGGGGTATTCATAGGTAGTTTCTGCTTGTTAGGCAACAACAGACAGCTACAGTTTATACGCTTGACTCTCCCATATTCTGGTCAGAATTGACAAAGCCCCTTGGAGGACCAGCACCAGCCTCTCAGTTACTTGCACCAGCCTAGCATTAACTGGATCAGTAGCTTGCCTCCTGCAGATGGGAAGTCTTAGATTTGGCCCTCATACCGCACCATCATTTTAGCTTATAAAGGACACTAACTGACCCTTGATAAGCAGTGAAATTATAGGAATAAAAGCAACGGTCGCAATCTCTTACTAGATTCTTCAGCATGTGTTACTTTTCTAATGAATCTCATAAACAGACTGGTGCAAAGAGCTCTGCTGTTATCTCCTCAGCCCCAGTCATCCTATCAACACCAACATCCTTATTGAACTGGGTCTTTGTTCACTGTGCGGTGAAGGCTGAAATCCTTTCTCCAAATAGACTCAGGACAAGTAATTATTGACAATACTTGAAGTGTGCTCTTCATTTAGAATTTCTTGTTTATGTTGTTGGTAAATGAACAAAAATAGCTGCTTCTTCTCCATATGCACCCAAAGTTTCATGATTCTGAACCATAAACATGTCAGAAAACATCCACACACACACACACACACACACAGTTGCACCCATCAGTCTGCGGGGCTCAGGCGGAGGTCATACAAGGTTAGAATTGTTAACTAGTGATATTGACCTACTGACTTCATATGAGTTGTGGTGATGTGGGAGTCAGATCAATACAGCCGAGTCAATAGAGGAGGCTGTGATTTCCAACGTCGTGCCAAAGCTACTGTTAGTGATTTACCGACCTGTTTGCATGAGGAATAGAGCCTCTGAGAACATTTCAATTACTGTTTTCTTTCTTCATCTCCTTGTCCCCCCCTCCTTCTTCTCTGCTGTTTGGAGCTAAGCACTAACTCGTGGAATTCAATCCACGCCCTGAGAAATTCAGCTATTTTCTGCTCTGTCAAATTCTGAACTGTTAGCGCTGATAGCCCAATAAAGAAACGGGGGAGAAAACGAAAGATGAGGAACTCTCTTTTTCAAGTAGTTGCTACTTATTGTCCTGCAGGAAGCGTGGCTTTAGAGTGTTTATTTTTGATTAGGAATGTTTAATGGCCTCTACACATTCAATTATCAGCAGCTCGCTCCGCCAGTCGATACTCATCCTCTCATTAATGGTCCAGAACTGATTACCAAGGACAGAGAGAGAATCGGGCAAGATGTTTTTCATTCTCAGCGCTAATTAAATGCTCCTAGGTGGGACCTTCAATCCCACTATAGAAACTTTTTTTTGCATTTCACAAAGTGCCACCTATAGTGACAGTATGCCTAAAAATACATCAGACTGGCTCCTTGTGCAGCTGCTGATGGAAAACACAGTGATGTTGTGGGCTGTGCATTTCTAATCTAACTCTGATCCGAACCTCTCAGACTACCGCTGAAATTTTCCATCAAGGAGCGCGGCTCCAAATGCAGACCTGTGGAGCAAAAGAGAAAACATCCTGTGATGAATATTGATGAACCTTTGTGTCTTCTTGTTTTTGTTCCCTTTTTTTGCTGAAAACAGCATGGAGTGAATAAATGCCACTAAATAGTTTCAGGACTTGCTTTTTCAAGTGGAGGAGGTGCAGCTCTTTGTTGTTTCTAAGTGGGTTTTACAGAAGTCGCTGCCAAACAAACTAAAATACCTCTCCCCTTTAAAACACTTTCCTCCCTGGATCAAATAGTTCTCTGCTCATCCTCACAGAGCGTGTCGGCGTCGCTGAGAGAAAACTTTCATTTGAAGCCTGAAGTCGGCACGCTGCCAGTGATCTATTGCCTCTATACCGGGCCTCTTGACGAGCTTTTCCACCAGCTGTGGATGGAAATAATCCACATGGGGATGGCTGAGTCCAAATCAGCTAAATAATGTCTGTGTCCTGTTTCATAAACATTTTTTCACCTTGAGGCGACAGTTTGCTTTGCTGCCATGACACAACATCACCTATGACTGTCAAAAAAAAAAAAAAAGATGAAACACATTTTCCCAAAAGTTCATTTTTGATCTACTTTGAGGTCCCCTCGGATTTTTAAATTAAACATGAAAGCAGGTTTCAGATGTTGCACGCTCCCCGTGTTCGGTAGGTTTCGTGTTCCAGAACGCTGATTTTCATCAAGATAGTTTAAAAGCTGTAAAAGGACCGTTTTATCTTGTTTATCGTGTAACCAAAAGCAGAAAATCACCAAATGAAAAAGGAAATTTTAGATGTTTTGGAGCAGGGACGTGAAACTTTAATATCTGACCCCTTGTAGGTTTTTAAACCTCCTCAGTTTAGAGGAACAAAGATCAGTTCTGGGTTATTGTTACATGCTGGCACTTTTCCTGGTTGTTCTGGCAGAAATATGATGAAATTCTAACCAAACGTGCTAAAGCTGAGCTAGCTCTGGTACTTTCATACAATTCTGTATAAATAACTGATTACCGTAAATCCTCTAATACAGGCCCGGGCCTTTATTTACTCAAGCGCATCCTGGTTCAGGCCTTTATTGGAAGGAGGCCAGAATTAGAGGCAGGCCTATATTTCAATTTGAGCAAAATTAACTACCAGTAGAATGAATAAAAACAAGATTTTGTGGGGATCTGTGCCTACCGATGACGTCACACTATGGCAATGCCACACAAACCATGTTGGGACCCATTTTTTCCCGGTGTTCTGTCAGAACACCTGGCTTAGAGCTAAAATGAATATCTGATTCTGCCAACAAAATGGCTGTATAAAACAATTTATATGTAAACCAAGGTGTTTTTGCAAACACTATAATTAATACTTTTGGGCAGGGTTTGAATTACACAGAGGATTCTGGGGGCGCCCAGTGACGGGGAGGGGGTGGGGGGTCTGTTTGCCTTGGCCCCCAAAATGCCCTGATACGGCCCTGGACTTGGGACTAAATTTAGAAGTTGATATGAATTGTATCAAATATATAAATATTACATGCTTATGAATTATTGCTTTATGAAGGTCAAAAGATGTAGTGGAATAAATCTACCAACATTTTTCCTTTTCAAGAACTTTGTTTTGTTTTCTTGTTTTTTATTTGAATATTTTCCTGTCCTGTCTGGCTCTGATCTTCCTGCTTCTCCTCTCACTCCACCAGAATAAACTGTTTCCTGGCTTCCTCCTGATTCACCTCGAGTTGCTTTTGAACTAAACGGGTCAAATTAATCTACCGGCTGAAAAATAGTGGAGTGTGCGCTGCGCGGCCACGCGGGTGAGGTGAAATCACCAGCGCACGGGTGACGCGCTCCGCTGCGTCAGACACGAATAAAAGATACGATCAAAAGACAGAAGTAACTCAGAAGATTATATGAACGGACATGAACGATCGCGTGTTAATTATATTTTTTGGTGGCGCCACTTTGAGAATGTTACCGTGGCCGTGCAGGACGCAGCTTCAGCAATCAGCATCATCTGTCCTCTCTGCACAAAAAAAACCACAATGCGCCGAGAGTCCATATAATATAAAACAGGATCTTTTTTCAGGCTTCCCTGGGTGTGTAAGTTGAGGGCTTCCAGCTCCCCGTAATTCAAACCCGGCTCCTGGATGAAAACCCGGACATTTTCATCAATATAGGACCCCCCCCCCCCCCCCCCCCCCCCCCCCCCCCCCCCGGCCCCGGACGCCCCGGACAGAGGGTGAAAAGTGGACATGTCCGGGGAAAAGAGGACGTTTGGTCACCCTACTTACCTGTGATGAAGTGATCACTGCAAACTAGCATTCTCCGTTCTGTTTCTGCTCATCCTGCAGCCGGAGATTATGATCCACTAGTCCGCTGTTACCGTAAAACCTGGTATACGTGCGCCTCGAAAAATCGAGTGAGGGCTCACTTTACCGTCGATCTCCGAAAAATAACAAAAACAAACACCCACGCTGTTTCTAATAGTAGCCCCGGCCACTATTAGAGACCGGCCTTTTTTTACCCCCGCTTACAGCGAGACCGGCTAATATAGGAGACCCGGCCGGTAATGGAATACAGGCCTTTATTAGAGGATTTACGGTATTTAAATATACGGTAGCATGAAGTATTTGCAGAAATTGCTGTGAAGCTTTTAGAGATTAGAGTTGTTTTAAAACAACACAGAGAAACCATACTAGCCATTAGCATGTCAATCCACCCAGAACTAACATAGTTTTAACATAGTAGAGCTTAAAATATATTGTGGAGATTAAAAAACAAAAAGATAGATAAAAATAAAGAGGTTCTCTCGCATTTGTCTAAACCCCCCGCCAATAACACATTTCAGACTGAAACCATCCAATCGACCATCTGGTTGTCCATCTTGCTGAACCGCCGCACTTCCCTGGGTCCTCCACTCAGTCCACACTCACGTATTTAGCAACAGAACACCACTGGTGTGAGAGGTTCTCCGCTCAATAACATCAGAGAAGGAGAAACAGCCGGCTGCTACCACTTCAACTTTAGGACAAACTACCAGAATCCCAAAAAGAAAAACACCATTTGAAGTCACGGACAACAAGACACGTTTGAAACTAGAAATTGGCGACTGGTGTTTAGCGCTATCTCGTTACCCGAGGGGAGGGGTGAGTGTTCTATAACAGCTTTAATGAGATTATGGCTTTTTAAAAATAATGCATGTTTGCCTTGATCTGCTTTCCAATCCAAACTATTACTCAACTATGGAGAAAACACTAAAATGTTTTCTCGTTTAAAGCACTATACTGCCGAGGACTAGTATAGGTCAAGTTGTTAATAAAGTTGGTGGTAAACAAAAGAAGGATTTTCCTTATTTCCTGATATGTGGACATCTCTCCTCTGATTGGCTAACAGCAGCACGACTCTACCACTGACTCTGTTTGCTCTGCAACGTTGATGTTTTACCTCCACTAATAACACAAGCCTGGAGGAGTTCTGCTGTGTGGTGGAGTTTCTAATGCTAACGGTTAGCTTCCACTAGTCAAGATGTTCTCTGCTGTTTCCTGGACGCTTAAACAACAGCCTTCCCCGTCGTGAGTCAAGATGGGTGAGTCCATGAATGTTAAGTGACAGTGTGACGTAGATCTGTCAGGCTTTTCTGAACAAAGCGTTTTTCTGTCTATTTTCTATAGACGCTAATGCAGGAAATAGGGGTAGAAGATGTGTTTTTATGTTCAGCCTGCATGTTAAACTCAGACTGATCATTTTCAAAAATAATAAGTAAAAAAATGGTTTCTCAGTGAACTTGCTCTTTGAGTATTGATAGGATTAGAGAACTCAAAGGAAGTGAGGGAATGAATAAAGTTTGTAGAGAAACATCAATGGTATTAAGATTCTAAAGCCAAATATAGTTTCTTATTGTAAATATAAAAAGGCTATATTTGCATTCTGAATAATAAATTGTAAATAGCCTGTATTTTGTATAGCGCCTTCTTAGGGTTCTACAACCCCCCAAGGCGCTTCACAACAAATCAGTCATCCACCCATTCACACACAGATGATGATGAGCTACAAGGTAGCCACAGCTGCCCTGGGGCGCACTGATGGAGGTGAAACTCCCAAACACTGGCACCACCAGTCCCTCTGACCACCACCAGCAGGCAAGGCGGTTTGGGTGTCTTGCCCAGGGGCACAAGAGCAGCATTCTCTGGCGGGAGCTGGGATCAAACCTACAACCTTTCGATTACTGGACAGCCCACTTTACTCCTGAGCTACTGCTGCCCCCAAAATAAGCATGAAGGCACCGAGTGACCTGAAAAACCTGTTTTAACCTAAAAGCCAGACCGAACAGGCGGCTTTCCTGCACAGACCTATCAGCCACGACTGAATAAACAACCAGAACTTCCTGATTTTACCAACTGCACTCCTGTTCCTGTGTCCTTGTTTTTGCTGCGTCTGAGATGTTGTGACAGTTAGCAGGAGCTGCTGCTGCGCGGGCCTGCTATCACTTACTCTCAACCCTGGAACATTTACTGCCTTATGTCTACAAGGCGGCCGTGACTGCATCTTTCGCCAATCTCTTCCTCATGGAGACACGCCGCTTCAGATTTCCGTCAAGGCCTCTTTTAATGGTAGCTGTTGTAATCACCGCCTGTAGGCCCACGGGCGTCTCTGGTTAAATCTTGTTTGGAAACTTCTCGGGCCTTAGGCTTCTCTTATGTGTCAGTCCTGTTTTCATCACACAAGGAACGCTCAACATGGGGCAGTGAATACCTACAAACCACTGAAATATGTATAAGCATACCCCAAATAAAAAAAGAAATGTGTTCAGTAGGAGCGAGTCGAGTTGGGTGCCTTGAATTGCAACAGCACCTACATGCTGTGCTCTACTTTGGTCTTCACTTCCGACAGGAAGGGAAGGAGACGTGTGACTGAGCTTTCCGTCACAGCTGAGAAAAACAGCAGAGAAATATCAAAAGTGCAACAGTACAGTAACAAAGTATCTCGGGCTTGTTTTTCCTCCCTCTGTCTCTCTTTTCTGCCAATCTTTCAGCTCCTTTGATGTGTTTCCATGAGAACAAGGAGACAGAGCAGGTAGGTGTTGTTGCCCCTGGTGTAGCAACAACCAAACGGAGGAGCGAGGAAGAGTTCTGTCATCTGTGGGTTTCAGCCCAGGTAAACGAAAGGTGAATTCAATACAACGGCTCTATTAGAGAACGTGAGGCGTTGGACATGAGCACTGGCTGTGCAAACAAATTTACACACAACCGTGGACGTGTTCATTCTGCTATAAGGAGAATTAAAGCGGTCCTAGAATTTAAAGAAACATTTCACTTGTTCCTGAAAATATGCAACTTGGGGTGTCAAATGTAGCATATAAAAAAGTCTGTAGCTACCATCTCTGACCTACTTCCCTATGCAAATTAGTGATATTGTAAAGGCCGCTGAGAAACGGTTTGTTGGGTAAAGCTGGTTTAAAAAGCTGAGACACACCACCTTACATTAGCATGTCCCAACCCGCTTCAATGTCAGCAATATATACCGGTAATAACATATTGCTAACTGCAGAACTATGCTAGCCCGAGCTACTGCTAACACAAGCCTGAGCTACTGTTAGGCTAGTCTGAGCTACTGCTAATGCTAGTCCGAGCTATTGCTAACGCTAGCCTGAGCTACTGTTAGGCTAGTCTGAGCTACTGCTAATGCTAGTCCGAGCTATTGCTAACTCTAGCCTGAGCTACTGTTAGGCTAGTCTGAGCTACTGCTAATGCTAGTCCGAGCTATTGCTAACTCTAGCCTGAGCTACTGTTAGGCTAGTCTGAGCTACTGCTAATGCTAGTCCGAGCTATTGCTAACTCTAGCCTGAGCTACTGTTAGGCTAGTCTGAGCTACTGCTAATGCTAGTCCGAGCTATTGCTAACTCTAGCCTGAGCTACCGTTAGGCTAGTCTGAGCTACTGCTAATGCTTGTCCGAGCTATTGCTAACTCTAGCCTGAGCTACCGTTAGGCTAGTCTGAGCTACTGCTAATGCTAGTCTGAGCTATTGCTAACTCTAGCCTGAGCTACTGCTATCGTCCTTGTTGGACGGGAGGAAAACAACAAAGAAGGATGTTGAAGCAAGTAATCTGCTTGATCTCATGACAGGGGTCTCCAAGCGAGGGGGTGGATGTGCAGGGCGGCCCAGAACACATCCATTGGCCCTACAGCTCCCTGGCCATTTAGTGCTCACAGATGGCCGGTCTGGCTTTGCAGGGGAGTTAACACTTTAACCACACTGTAACCAGAGGGTTGAAGGTTCAAGTCCCATCTGTCATGGTCGTTGTGTCCTGGGAAAGACACTTAACCCTCCTTAACTGGTGTTGGAGGTCAGAGGGACCAGTGGAACCAGTGCTGGGTAGCTGTGGCTACATTGTAGCTCATTACCGCCAGCGTGTGAATGTGTGTGTGCGTGGGTGAATGACTGGTTAAGTTGTAAAGCACCTTGGGGGGTTGTAGAACCCTAGGGGGTGCTATATCAAATACAGACCATTTACTATCAGGGTAAACTGGCCAATCAGCATGCAGCTCATTTAATACTCATGTCCTGACTGAGTGGGCGGGGCAAACCAGTCTTTCCATTGTAGGGATTTATTATGGGATTGCATTTAGCCATTTATCAGGGCTCCTGGGTCATTCTGAGCCCCAACAAAGTTTCCTAGCAGATCAAAGAACAGGTTCTAATTGTAAATAAAAATCTCTTTCAAGGTTTATGCTGGTTTAGCCTCAATTATCACATCCTTCCTCAATCATAAAATCAGCAACTGTTTGCCCCGCCTATAGCTTGAGCAAAGCAATATCATTAACGAGGGACTTTAAATCTTTTAGGAATGTTTACGATTTTAAAAATTCGCCCCGCTGTGTGCACACAAGGTTACGCCGGGCTGCTGAGATCCCATTTACAAGAGTCTGAGAGTCTCTCAATGCCATTTAGAGCCTTCTTGGACACCATGACAAAGTGGAGTGGTGCAGCAACATTCATCTTCCAGCTGTGGCCAGGAGCCTGAGACACCCCAGCAAACAGAGGGAAATGAAAAGAGGCTGCAGCAGCCAATGGCAACATACTTCATCTGCTGAGAGACTTGGCTTATCCTCCAGCTGTGTGGGCACTGCCTTTGAATGCAAACAATATGGCTACAAGAATGTAGGGCAGGCAAGAAAAGAGGCTCGTGTGGATGAGTTGTGGTCGCCACAACAGGGATTGATATCAGACTCTTCTGTGGAGGCTTCATGGCTGTGAATTAGGATATTTGCATTGCCTAATCTGGTGTTCCGCTAAATTTACAACCCAACTCACAAGGTCACATGGGATGTTTTGGGAGGTGAAATGGATCTACCAATCCGAAGAAGAAATTTTTGAATAATTTGAAATAATAACTTTTATTTTTAAACTATCGCTGTAAAACCGATTTTAGGAATCTTTTTAAGATGCATTTACTGACAAATAAACAAATATCTTAACGCTTCCGTGGGTCATTCAAAGTCTCACACACACACACACAAACTGGCAAAAATCCTTTTTAGTATCCGTCAGCCGAACTGATATCCACATTTCCTCCACAGCAGAAGCAGCCAGCAGGTAAACGCTCGCTCCTTCAGGCTTCATGTAACAAGTCAAATTTATTGGCTACACTGAATCATTTCTCCAGTAAAAGTGTGAATTACAAGGATTGCTTTTTGATGATCTTCTACAGCAATTTAAAACCTATCTGTCTATGTAGGAGCTGCAGAAATGATAGGCAGTAATTTAATTTCTGCTCCTGAAATTGCACTTTCAGGCAGACAGACAAGAGAAGCGGGCAAAGCACAAGGTGGGGCGACCCCTGGGTCATCTTTTTGCATTAGCAAGTTGAATCGAAGCTGCCAAACTCACTTCTCATACTTTTTTATAGTCAAATACTAATTTTGTAATATAAAGGAAGCGAGGGGACCAGTAATGTTCCGCTGCACTTAGAAACTCTGATCGGCTGAACTTATTTAAATTTTATTGTGGTAATATTTGGTACATTTCACACATTACACTTCAATTTATGAATAAATGACTTCCTATGATATATAGTCACCGTCATTATAACCTATTCTCCTTGAGTTCTGTTTGTTGGAAGGTCCAGGTCAGATATTTGGTACAAATAATAAATCATGTTATGCATGAAAAAGGTTCAGTGATCCACAATCAGAGTTTTGGTGTTGCATAAAGATAAAACAAAATCTTATCTGTGACATAGATGCCTTGAAAACTGCAATGCCAAAATGAATAATTAGCTTGTGTTTTAATATATTTATCATTTTTATTTAATTTGCTTTATCACTGATGGGACAGCTGTGACTTTTTAGTTTATCTTTTGTATTATTCTGCATTTTAAAGCTGCACATCCTTTGTGTTGAATCCTCTTAAAAGGGACATGTTAAGATTTTTTGTTAGGTTATAATATTTCGATGGTCTAAATAACATGTTTATGAAGTTTTTTGCACTAAATCCTTCTCACATGAAGCAGTCTCAGCATTTTTATTGTTGACAGTTTCAGGACTCTGTCACTTTAAGAAAGCAAGCTGGAGCCGGCCACACCCACCCATGATAGGTTGCTATAAGCTGAGAAGCTCTAACATCTGGGAGGGCTTGGAGTAGAGCCGCTGTTGGTTCCTTTCTACTTTCCCCGTTTGTGACATCACAAACAGGAACTTTTTGAAATGGCTCGTTTTAGATACATAACCCCTATAACCAAACATTAGCAGAAAATGGTAAAATTAAAAAAATTCTGATTATGATGATGGCTAGGATTATTTGATAGGGATGATATAAGTAGAGATAAAACTGTTCTTATGGTTTCTGTGGTGTGTTTACATCCTTTGGGGAGCACAGCAGGTCCAGAGGTGCCACAAGAGTAGCATGGATGAGCAGAGGCCCAGGTGAGTTGGTTAAGGTGAGGTTACAGGTAATGGAGGAGAGTGGGCCAGGTATGGTTCTCACAGACAGATGTTTCATCACAGATAGGCTAAGTCACAGGGATCTTTCTCATTTCCAGCGAGGCAATAATACACAACTAGGCCTAAGACGTTTGTAATGGCTGTACGATCACCTGACAGTGACTGATGATCCAGAGCAGATGACTGCTGGAGCCCGGTTAAGTACAGCGCAGAGTATGATTGGTAGATTGAACCCAGGTGTGACTGATTAGCTGCCTGCAGCAACCTTCACAGGAGGGCGGAGCTCTGGGAGCCGACCCAACTCACCTGCAGACAGGGGCAGAGGGAAGGGAGTATCTGGAAGTGCTTTAGCTGTGTTGGAGTCTTTCTTAGGACCCGCTAGTCAATAAATTAGGAGATTAAACCATTTTGGTTTCCTTTATTATTATTATTATTTTAAAGAATTCATACATTTGTGTATTTGGAAGAACTTCCAGTCGCTTTTCCTAAAAAATCCCTTAATAAAAAAATTTGTTCTTTTAAGAGCCTGACTAGGTTTTTCT
Source organism: Aphyosemion australe (assembly GCA_006937985.1). Classification (NCBI taxonomy): domain Eukaryota; kingdom Metazoa; phylum Chordata; class Actinopteri; order Cyprinodontiformes; family Nothobranchiidae; genus Aphyosemion; species Aphyosemion australe. Next base: position 2,557,092 of record SSNS01000043.1, read on the forward strand.
GGATAACTAATTATAAAATGAAATTAGTTAAATTGTAAATTTCCATTTAAAAATAAGAAAAGATTATTTTATTATTTTTCTAAAAAAACACATTCCTACAAGCATCAGCAAACCCTGAGATGAATATGATCGTTCACTCTGAGTTTAACATGCAGGCTGAACGTGAAAATGGTCTCCTACCGCTATTTCCTGCATTAGCTGCCGATAGACAATAAACGGGGAAGCGCTAGGATTTGAAAAGCCTGACAGATCTACGTCACACTGTCAGTTAACATTCATGGACTCACCCATCTTGACTCACGACGGGGAAGACTGTTGTTGGTTTAGCGTCCAGGAAACAGCAGAGAACGTCTGGGCTAGTAGAAGCTAACCGTTAGCATTAGCAACTCCACCACACAGCAGAACTCCTCCAGGCTTGTGTTATTTGTGGAGATAAAACATCAACATTGCAGAGCAAACAGAGTCAGAGTCTTGTTGCTGTTAGCCAATCAGGGCCAAGATGTCCGCTGCTCACATCTGCTCTAGCTAACGTTTGAAACAGGAGCGCCTGAGCTTTTTTCCCACAGCAGATTGACTCACAAGGCATTCATTTATACTAGTGACCACTGCAAATGTACAGAAAAAAGAGTGAACTTGGTCTTTAAAGACACTTTAATGGAAAAACATCATTAAATACACAAATGTCAGATGGTGAAAAAGCCCAAGGGCGAATGTAAATATGTGAGAATGACGTCAGTAATCTAAATATCATTCTTCAAAGGTGCCCGATGTGATTATTTATTTTTTCTTCTTGGAGCTGAATCTCAGCGTGGCAGCCAGCCAGGCACGCGGCCGCAGCAGGAAGTTTCTGTCTGCTTGTCAAGTGACTCAGCGGTCCCGAAACGGCGCTCTTGTCTCTGCAGCTTCCCCTCATATTTTCTTTCTCCCAGCAACACAAATTACCATTTTATAAAAGACCAGTTATTGCATCGACAAGAAAAAAAGTCTACTAAGAATCTGTGGTGAAAAACCCTCTCCTTGGTGACATTTGCCATTCATGTTGGTTTCCCCTCTCCCAGGAGCTGCAGCTCTATTGTCTCTGGAATCACAGCGCTGTCCACTTAAATGCCATCTGGCTGCTTCCTTTGCTTTGCATAGAGATTATAATGATTCATCTTTTCTCAGAAGAGCTAATCTTAGCATCCATTTAGCAGAGAAGTGTTCCACCATTATGACAAGTGACCCCTATTTCGTTTCATGGAAAGGACCGCTTCCTGCCTGAATCAGAGAATGGCCGGCAGGCACATAATTCAAATGGTGTCCAGAAAAGTGCTGTGGCGGCAGATTACAAAGGAGGCCTTGAACTGCATGAAATATTAAAGCGTTAAGATTAGATGAGGAAGTTTGCTACAAGAACACGCCAAAATGGTGACGCTTCGGGAAACGTCTGGCCTCTCCTCTCCTCTGCTAGAGGCGGGAACGAATACACCCCAGGATGCTATATTTAAAGATTTATTTGGAGATTCGGAGGCTGAGGGCAGTGCGACGCTAAGCTGGAGCCACTGTAAATAAGACATAATCTTGGCTGTCATTTAGGAGAAAAAAACAAAAAGGAGGCCACAAAACAGATATAAATACACGGAGGGAAATGAGCAGAAACAGCTAGAATGAGAAGACATAAATAAAGCAAAGCAAATTAAATCAAAGGAGGCAGAAATTGCAGCTATGCAAAACGGAGAGCAAAGACTCAGATCAGGGGTAATCAAGCATGATGCCGTTGTGCAAAATTTACAGTCGTAATTTGGAATCCCACAGCCCTGGCGTCGGGAAGACGAAGAGGCTACGACAGGAACTCATTTTCCAGGAACGGACAGCGCTCTGTGGGCATTTCCGTCGCTCCCTCCCTGCTCTCGCCGTCTCTGGAGTGATTCTCTGTCCTGTTCGGAGCACAAATGAAACCTGCGTCTTTTGACAGGCAGCATATCTCCACAGCACCTGAGCAGTCAGCCTTGAAGACCGTGACGGATCATTTCAGCGAAGAAAAATGTGATTTGGTGGACTCGTAAGACAAAGAGGACACGTTTAGTCCCTCTCGGGCTGCAGTGGTATTTTGGATTTTTTTTTTTGCCTTTAAGCAACAATCTGCAAAATCTCCACATCCATCTCACCAGCAAATAGTCACAAGGGAATGTTTTCCACTTGTTCAGAAGGCCTAAATATGGCTAGGTTGGCCAGGGATAATAAATATGCACTATTTCAGGGCCCAAAGAGAGCTGTGTCTACAGGCTCTGGACCTCGCTGCATTATTCCAGGAGGGAGCGAGCAGCCGGCAGAGAAAGCCAGAAACCACAGCGGTAATTCATTTTTCTGTTTAATTTCCCAGAGGGGTGCAGCAGAACCCCAAAGAGATAAAGTCCATTTACTGTACGTGGATTTAAAAAATTAATTGGCTAATGAACTCTCTTAGCTGATGACACGTACCTGCGCTGAATCCGACTTCATTCAGATTTGCGTGCAGGCGTGGGTCCAGCTCAGGCCTCTGGAGGCGGGGTTTCCGGGTCAGACGGGAAGCGTGCAATCCTCTAGCGGGCTCAGTGACTACCTCAGCCCTCCTCCCAGGTGTCTATTCCCAGAATGCATTTAAAGAGAGGTGTTGCACGGAGCGACCTTCAGATTCCCAAGAGCCGAGTTATGTTAGAAACAAAACGCTTCTTTTGGAGGCTTGTCTGACCTTGATGTAAGTATTTTCATTTGGTTTCATCGACCACACACGGAGGTGGAGTGAAAAGCCAGGAAGCAGGAGATGCTTCATAAATTTAATTCTAAATTCAAATAGAGAAAAAAAATCTTGTTTTTAATATAAAGATTTCCTTTCCTTTTAGGAGTCGACCCAATTGAAGTCAAATTGGGTTCTTATGTTTTATATAAATTTCCTCTACTTCTAGCTTTTATGAAGCACTTTGTGGTTTTTATTCTGCAAAACGTGCTAAATAAATAAGCCGGTATCTCACTGGACTGTGACAGATTGCAAACGACATCCGCGAGGGAGTTCCTGAAATCTTGAAACATTTGCGAGGGTTTTCATTTCCCTCATGTGAATCTCAGGGCTTGGCTCTCGTGTTGCTTGAATTTTAAACGTGCTCGAAAAACTTGGAAGACAAGTGTTCACAAAATAGTTCTCACATGTCTCTGGAACCCTTCTGGAGCAGAGAGGGATACGTGAGACAAGTTTTGAAGAAGTCGGCGACCAAATTGCCAGTAAAGACTTCATGACTTAATTGCAACAAGAACATTTGTACAAGTGTCACAACTGGTTTGCAATTAACATCAAACGACCCTTCCATGTATTAAAAATGTGTCTGTACAAATCCAGTGTGATTTTTTTCATAATTTCAGTCACCAACAGTAGCAGGGGCCTCATTTAAAAAGCTTGTCTACGCACAAAACAGGGTCTCAAAGTTGAATACATCCACTTTACGCAAACCCTAGCTCTTGAGCATGCACATGTTAGAGACGGGAAAACTGTGAGCGCAGCCGGCGAGATCGCAACATTGTCAATTTACACATTTTCAGATACGCTCACATACACACATTAAACCAACAGTCAGCCCCATTTCCCGTCTCTGAACTAAGAGTAAAAATGAGAATCTGAAGGAAAACGAGTTAGATGTTTGGCCATTCATGAGGTTCTGGGTTGTCCGCAGAAGATATTCTGCACAGAGATGCGCTCTGTGCCATCTGAAGGTATGCCATCTTCCTCTTTGTTTCTACTTTCAGATCTGACCACTTCTTTTTCATGTTGGCCACAGATCTTTTTGTTGCACCTACAGCATTCACCTCTGCAACATCGCTATGCCACTTGGAGGCAATAAATGTTTTTTCCATACCTCTACCTCACCCTAAAGCCCCTTGATTTGAGTCTCAGTGAAATTGCATTTTCTGGACCTCGTGGGTGCGATGGTTAACCGGGATATGCCACATATCTCTAAGCATATGTATATAGGCCCGTTTCCACTATCGGAACGTCTGGGTAATTTTACAGAACCACCACGGTATGCACGCGTCTCCATTTCAACGGGCTGGCTTGACAGGACCACTTTCTGGGACATTTCAGGAAACACCCGTGTACCTGAACTGGGGTATGCACTCGAATGGCCCTGTAGAGTCGCTGGGCGGGGCTTGTGGTTAACTCATGCTGATTGGTTGTAACTCAGTAGGAAATGACATAAGCAGATGTCGCAAAAACAACCGGCATTTGTAAAATTGGAAGGGTTGCTGGTGAAGCGGAATGGGAGGAAAAGGAAATAAGCAACGTTACTTTAAAATTTCTAAAATCCCAACAGCAAAAAATGAGGTGGACATTTCTCCCCAACAGAGCCATAATTTACGCCCTTTTGTGGTCTTCTACAAAGCACCGTAAAAAACAGCGCTTCTTCTGGTCAATGAACGCCATTTTTTACATCACACAGCCACTCTCCCCGTCCTCTGAATAGATTCAATTACAACATTCTTTGTATGTTATTAAAGATCAACTTTAGAGGTGAGCTGAACACGGCAGGATTTGAAGTCTTATTTCCTGATATGTGGACATCTCTCCTCTGATTGGCTAACAGCAACACGACTCTACCACTGACTCTGTTTGCTCTGCAACGTTGATGTTTTATCTCCACAAATAACACAAGCCTGGAGGAGTTCTGCTGTGTGGTGGAGTTGCTAATGCTAACGGTTAGCTACTACTAGCCCAGACGTTCTCTGCTGTTTCCTGGACGCTAAACCAACAACAGCCTTCCCCGTCGTGAGTCAAGATGGGTGAGTCCATGAATGTTAGTGACAGTGTGACGTAGATCTGTCAGGATTTCCTAATCCTAGAGTTTCACCGTCTATTTTCTATCAGAAGCTAATGCAGGAGATAGGTGGAGGAGACTATTTTCATGTTCAGCCTGCATGACAAAGTGACCGATTTTAATCAGAAATAATCATTAAAAGTACACCTTTAATGTTCGTGGACGCCTTTTGGTGCTGATCACCCACTGTCGAAATGGTCACGATATGCTGACATCTAAGTCCTGAAAGGGCTGATTTTGCATTAGGACACAACGGCTGAGAAGACAGAGCCGTCATATTTCCTCTGTCACCTTCCCCCCGCCAGAAATCCCGAAACTCCTGTATTCAAAACACAGCTAATGCATAATATTCATAAGGTACATTGCATTGACCATTTATGGCAGAATGTGGATGTGTAGGGGGTGGGATATGATCCGAAAATCACCTGAGCACAGTTCTAGGAATATGTGTACAAAGCGGGAGCTGCGTGCTGATGGGAGGTGTTTTATGAATCCAAATTTTCCTTTGCAGAACCAAGGATTCTGGGCCTTACTGCGTAGCATCATGGCAGCAACAGTACAGCTGTGAGTTGGCAGAACGGAGCATTAAATAATCAATCATCACATTTAACTAAAGCAGCAGTGGGCTGACACGCTGTAAAAATGGCTGATTTAAAAGGCTCAATATTGTGAGACCAACGTTTATAATCACTTGCTAAGTTTGAAGATATGAAGCACCACACATTACAGTGTGATATATTTACTACTGTGCTTTTTAGTCTTTATTTTAGGGTTTGAATACTGCGAACGCACCAAGAGCTTTGTTGCACATTTCTCACAAACGCTGTATAAACAAGTCCGTTTATTGAGAGGGACTAAAAGCAAGACCTTGAGATATTTCCATCATGAACAACATTAAATAAAAACAAGGTAGCAGTTTTTCCAGACAGTTGGCCACATTTGTAGAGTTTGAGGTGCTGATCAGGTCACCGTTTATTAGGGCCGAGGAGCTCAGAACTCCATCATCAGCAAAAAAAAAAAGCAGTGGTTCAACCCAAAGGTCAAGAATCTGGATGCTTTCCAGTCCTCAAGTGCACAAAAGTTTCCTTCACATCAGAGTGAAACCTGTACGATCTAAAAATAGACAGAAAACTTTAGTTTTATCAGAAACATTTTGGCTCCAGCGCCAACAAAAAAAAGCGTCAGTGATTTGCATTTCAAATACGCCACGCTGTTTTGCAAGAGCAACTTGCCAGTCACGCCGCTGCAACAGAGCAGAAAAACAAAATCAGTCACTGTTCTTCTCGACAGCTGCAAGTTGCAACTGAAATTTTAGGAGTTGAGCTCCGGTGAAAGGCCAACTTATGTGCCAAGAAAGTTTTTTCACTCATCAATTGCATTTTTAATTAGAAAATGATTTCAAAAGCTTTATTTTCTAATCTCAGGGGGTTTGATGATGGCTCATTACTTTAAGTTATTGTTTCTTTTGTACCTCGTGAATACAACAGCAATGTAATTTGTAAGGTGCAACAACACACGGACAAAGTCTGCTGTCGTTTAACTTGAGGCACATTTCATTACCATATCAGCAATATTCGTTTGAATCTGGTTAGTCAGAAGAACAGCCGGCAGTGTAATTAGAAAGTGTTGGCTCTTTTGTGGGAAAGGTGGGTGGAAACGGGAGAAGGAGGTGGTAGTCACTGATTGAGCACTTTTGAAGCATGATTCTGTGAAAGTTATGGGTGAATAGAAGATCTCTTCCTGGATGGCCTCTAGAAATGGAGTTTACCCCTTGATGCAACACATTTCTGCAGCTGATGATAGTTGCGCTTGATTTAACCTTAAAAATCTCTTTAAAGTAATGATGATGGTAATATACTAATAATGGAATAGATTCAGCGCTTCCCTAGGCACATTCACACACTGCCGGTGATGGTGAGCTACTACACTGGGGTGGTCTCACAGAGGCGAGGCTGCCATCAGCCCCTCTGACCACCACCAACACAGACAAGTTGGGGGAAGTGTCGTGCCCAGGGACGCAACGGCGGGGTACCCTGGCAGAAGCTTGGATCAACCCCATAACCTTCTGGGCAACGCGCTTTACCTCCTGAGCTACTGCTGCCCCCCAAAAAAGGTGTCTGAAACAATGTTTGTATGAACTCCTGTGAAACGCTGGAAATTAGAGCTGGTTTAAGATGGTGGCAATCCAATTTGTTTTGTCACTGTGCTCAGACTAGCTGTTAGCTTGTCAGTCCTAACCCTCGCTTTCCACTGGATGCGTAAGAGGTGCGAAACGTAATAGAAGCATTTTCCCAGCAAGCTCAGCAGTGCGCCCCTTCCCACAGGGAGCGTTTCAGACATGAATCAGCAGCAAATTCGCTCCACGCAGCTGGTCGTGTGAGGTCACAAATCACTGGAGAATTGCAAGATCACACGTGATTCCAGCAGTTCACAAGCAAGGAGAAAGCAGCATGTATCCAAAAGCTCTGTGGTTATTTTTCAGGTTTTTTTTACCTCAGCTACGGAGGTTTCACAGGTAACGACGTCTATTTTTTTACTAGTCAAGCACCTGGAAATCTGCACGTATCTTTTATTTTGAAAGTTGCCGGATGTTTATTACTGCTTCCGTGTTTGCGTTCCTTTCTGGCCCGATCTGGAGGTGTTCTGGAGGCGTGACCCGAAGCATAAATTTTGCAGAGCGAAGCGACAAGCTAAACTGTTGAGGACGGGCTGGACAGGAAGTCAAACGCCACGCTTTTGCATCCAGTGTAAAGCCGGGGTAGGGCTATGTTTTTAAACTGAGGCTGTTCAGGAAGCCGTTTACAGCAACTAAGATATAAATTATTTACAACTTTTACACAGAAATGTTCAAAAGTATCTATAAAGTCACTGAACAATATGATCCTAAATTCAGGCTCACAATTTTACCCATGAAGCCTATTTTTTTGTCACAGTGCTCCGTTGAAATCAAATTGTCACATCTGACTTATCCAAACCAGCAGCATGAGTGGCACTGCTGCCCCGAGGATAACAAGCCCAACGACTGGCACCGAGGCTGCCACTGCCCTGACTGGACCTGCAGCAGTATCGGGTAAATGCCATAATGCTCCCATGATGTCTTCCTGTGGAGGGAGACGGCCACCGCTGCCTCCCTGCTCTGTGGTTTTGCTGTGTAATGAAATATGTCTCCCTTGATGTATGGCTGCAGGAGAAGTCCAAATCGAAAATTGAATCACACTAACTTCATTTGTGGTTGGGGCAATCAAATTACTTGTTTTGGCTGCAGCGCTGACGATGAATTAATCTTTGTGACAAAGTTGTCACGGCAGCGTAAGAGGGGGCGAAGAAGACGGACTGAATACGTGGACGTGTGTTTTGTTTGGGGGGTCATGGTCAAAAGAAGCTAGTAGAGGAACTTGCTCAAACGGTATTGTGCCAGTGAGGTCGGATCTGCAGCCCGGATAATGTAAGACATCCTCAGGAGTTTAATAACACCAACAATAAAAGCGTTTGGTTTTTTTTACTGCAGCCGATGGACAGCTACAGTTGCAAGCAGCTTAAACAGGCCTGGGTAACCCTGTGGAGTAGTTAGGAGTAAAAGTGTCAGAAAGCGTCGGCATCCACAGTATGTGCTCATTTCTGCAGCAGCTGAACAGCTTGACATCAGTGCCTGAAGACCCAGAGCGTCATATGGCTGCAGTAAGACTGAGCTCAGCGGCTCATTAAAGGATCAGTTCATGGAAAAGGGAAAGAAAAAACTTTTCTTTTTGCTTTTTAGCTTTATTTCTTGGCTGCAATTAAAAGATAGGTTCAGCAGGTGATGACATGTCCCTCTGGTTTGCTTTGGAGTCAAATGAAAGGCTGAAACTGCGCCAGCGCTGTGACTTTTTTCTGTTCGAGTCAAAAAGGAGTGGAGAAGTGGGAGCACATTGACACATCAACGTGTCAGAATGCAAAGTGCACAGCTTTTCGGCATCTGGACCAAGGACACTTTGACAGCTGGTCCTGCCTTCGTTGAGTGACACTAAACACATTTTAGACGTGGATGCCTGTTACTGCCCCTGAATCACACCTGACATCATTAAAAACAACTCAAATCAGCTTAATAATTGTGGATTAATGAATGTAGGAATACATCTCTGTGAGTATCTGATTGTGGTTCTGATCAAGACTTTTTGTGCATGTGTACAGGACTGAGTGGAACAGTAATTTAGGTATCAAATCTAAATGCCTGATTGTATTTAGGGCAAAAATCCTGGTTCAGGACTTCCTACTTGAGACGTTTGTTTTCAAACTTTCAACATGTAAATAAAACTAGACAGAGAAATGCAGGAGTTGGAGGCAAAAGAAAAAAAAAGAAAACACCCCCTAGTGGCTGGCTGCAGAATAGGTTTTAAAGCGCAAGTCACCCCCAAATCAACTATTTTTGCAGGTAAACCATAAATGAGTGTCTAATAGTGCTGTAGACATTTGTAGTCATTATTTTGGCCTTAATGCATCTTATTTAAAATACTCAACCTAAAGAAGAGAAACGGCTACTATTTACAAGACAGCACAACACAGGGTCAAAGGACTGAAACAAAGTGACTGGAGTGGGCAGTCCTACGATTGTCATGAGTCCAACTGCAGAGGGGAAGACACTGTTCTTGTGGTGAGAGGTTCTGGTCTGAATGGATCGGAGCCTTCTGCCAGATGGGAGCGAGGCGAAGAGACTGTGTCCAGGGTGACACGGGTCAGCTGTGATCCGACCTCCTCGCCTCAATGACCGCTTAGCCAACAGCCTTCGCTGTTGGCTAAGCGGTACCCTGTGATGTTGCTGGTACCATGTGACATGTCTGCACTGCACCGAGTCTCAGCCACGCATCCAGCCGGCTTGGCCGCTCACGAGCCGATACGAAATGATACGGATCAGAGCCGCTCGCGACTCTTCTGCTGCCTTCATCCGCTCTTCTTTGTTGGGTAAAAATGCATTATTGGTGATTTCACTAGCTGAGACGTGCTCAGCTCTCTCCCGGCTGCTAAATCAATACAGCCTTCTGTGGTCGCGAGCCAAGGAGGGTGAGGCCATGAATGCAAATTTGACAGTGTGACACAGATCTGTGTGTCCTTTTTCTGACCTGAGCCTTCCCCCGTCTGTTTCCATTGAGCAGCTAATGCAGGAAGTAGGGGGAAGAAGACTATTTTAATGTTCTGCATGCAGAAGCAATTCAGATTAAAGTGTATTTCAGATAGAACAAGTATTACACGCTTCACTAGTGAACTTCACCTTTAAGAGATACTTCAGCGGAGGTCAAACTGCTGAATGAATCTTTTGGTCAACATGTTTTTTCTTGTGTAAAATCACAAAAAGTCACTTGTTTCACTAGTTCTGCTTCCAAACCTGCTTTGAGTCTGACCCGGCCATCGCCTGGAAGGGAGGAGGGTGCATCCTGGACAAGTCGCCATCCCAAAGGGTCTCAGCTGACCCAACATGCACGTGCATGTGTACTGAAGTACCCAGGGAAGAGTGGAATCCACTGAACCACCACTCCCACCCTCACAGGGCTATATTTGGAGGATATTTTAGATGGATGTAATGCTGATAATGACGTACATTTAGCAGGTCATTCTAGGGACTTGTGTGGGTGTGTGTGACAAGGTCAAACTCAGCAGTGAGTCGTCCTTGAAGCGAGGCTGATGAGAGCCGACAGTAAGGGTGGGAGTAATGTTCAAGTGTCACTCATCCTCCATCCATTCACTTCACACATCGTGAAAAGCGGCGCCCCGGGCGTAGAATATTTCTGTGCTGTATAAATCCCATAAAAACAGAAATAATAGTGTTTTATTCACCGAGGGTGAACACGCCAAGCAGAATTAACAAGTTGCAAGATTTGTCCCTTGTTCAACCAATTCCTCCAATTGGGAGTGAGTTTGTGATGGGCCAGCGCAAATAAAACTTGTCCATGCATACAAGTTTACTCGCCATCCGTGAATGCTTGGCACTCGCTGATGAAACAAACAGAGAGGCCATTTTAAAGGATGGATACCCTTTTATTTTTATCTGCAGGGAGCAAATAACAGCCAAGCAGAAGAGATAGAAAATGACTCAATGGTCAAACTCTCAGTGATGGATCAACATGCTTTTATCTGAGCCGTTTTATCACGTCAAACTCAACACAAAGGAAGAATCCTGATGCTTTAAAATGCATTTGACATGAAATGGTTAAGATGGGACACGCATCTGGGCTCAGCGATAAGGCTGTGGGGGTGTAGACTTGAGACTTTCCGCTCATTCTTTTGCTCTGACTTAAACTATTTTTTCCAAAGAAGTGAAATGTGATCAAATTAGTTTCTCTGTGTACTTTGTATTACTAAAGTAGTTTTATTATTAAAGATTTTAGGTACCTGCACTGTGATCTTACCTGTGGGGAGGTTTAGCATCATGATCCGTTCAAATAGCTTCAGAAGCTTTAGTTTCATTCTGTGAAAGATGACTGCTGAGACGTTTATTTGTCGTTCACAAACGCTCTCCATCTCTTTGTTGTTGAAAAAAATGTTTAATTCAGAGCCGTTAAAGAAAAAGAGGCTCAAAAAGGACTTTTTAGACAAAAAATAGCTTTAAATTAGGGATGTTTGATTTTGTCGGCAGATATTAAATTGTTTTATCGTAAAAAATCAGCATCGGTTTTTACTCTTTTAATGTCAAAACCTTTACATACCATACACACATTATACATCAAACTCTTCATCTAATTCTTCGCTTCGCTATTTACGTAAAATTATTTTGTTTTAACTTCATTTTTTAGGGGGGGGGGGGGGGGGGGG